>PITA01002286.1:0-166910 GCA_004023965.1 Spilogale gracilis | reverse complement strand
TCTAAGATACCACCTTACACCAGTCAGAATGGCCAAAATTAACAAGACAGAAAACAACAAGTGTTGGAGAGGCTGTGGAGAAAGGGGAACCCTCTTACACTGTTGGTGGGAATGTAAACTGGTGCAGCTGCTTTGGAAAACAGTGTGGAGATTCCTTAAAAAATTAAAGATAGAGCTACCCTATGACCCTGCAATTGCATTAGTGGGCATTTACCCCAAAGATACGGAAGTAGTGAAAAGAAGGGCCATATGCACCCCAATGTTCATCGCAGCAATGGCCACAATCGCCAAACTGTGAAAAGAGCCAAGGTGCCCACCAACAGATGAATGGATAAAGAAGATGTGGTACATATATACAATGGAGTACTATGCCTCCGTCAGAAAGGATGAATACCCAACTTTTGTAGCAACATGGACTGGACTGGAAGAGATTATGCTGAGTGAAATAAGCCAAGAAGAAGTCAAGTATCGCATGGTCTCACTTACTTGCGGTGCATGAGGGGCAAACTGGAGGACAGTGGCAAAAGGAAAGCAAATGGGAACCAGGGTAATCTAGGGAGGGAAACCAAACAACAGAGATTTTGAACACAGAACAAACTTGGAGGGAGGGGGGTGGAGGGATGGGAGAGCCTGGTGGTGGGTACTGGGGACACCTAAAGCGTGGAGCACTGGGTGTGGGGAATGGGGAATGAATCTTGAAACACTGGAAAAAAAATTTAGTAACAATAAAAAAATAAAATAAAAAAATAAAAATAAAATAAAATACAAGAAAAAAAAAAAAGAATTGGGTCCTATTTCTATTCCTGGACCAATCACTAGGAAGGATAATCAACATAAGGATACTCATTAATGATAAGGATAATCATTAGAGGAACTAGTTACACTACTGTAACTGGGATGGAGTCATCATCCCTTGAAGACACATGGCTGCATATGGAAGTTCTATAAACCTAAATAAATCCAGGTTTTATTAAGAAGAAAAAGAAGTGAACAACAGGTAGATAACCAAAAGTGTTGTCTTTACAGTAACTTTAACTGTATTAAAGTTGTAAAGGCTTAAAGTTTGGGTAGAGATGCGTAGGGTATTGAAGAGTTGGGATCACGATTGAAAATCTAAATTAAATTAACAAAATTTTTTTTAAATACCTAATGAGATTAAATCAAAGGCAATACATCTTTCAAGAATATTTATGAATCAGTATTAAAAAGTAAACAATTATGAAAACTCCAGTCCAATTGCTCCAGTTTATAAATGAAGAAACCAAAGCCTAAGAGAGCTTAAGTTGTTCAAGATCATATAAGAAATCAGCAATAGGTAGGTATACTAAAATTCATGATACTCTTTCTAAATATCAACATTTATTTCAATCCTGTCCCAACATTTTGTTACATTATTCACTGGGTGTCATTTCTAGGTATAAAGATGAATTAGTTATGATTTTTTTAAGCATATAAAAATCATTATTCCACATTATGCAAAATGATCTTATATCAGCACTAGCAAGGGAAATGAAGCACTTCTTTTATCTTTTGGTATCCTGTGTATTATTGGAAATTAAATTATTATAAATAATATTGATACTGATAATGGATAATGTACTATGTGTCAAGAATCATGTCAGGTGCCTAAGAGTCATTCCCATTAATTTTCTCAACACTACAAAAGAGAACTCTTAATATTCCCTTTTTGAAGGTGAATTGAGGCTCACAGACTTCAAGTCACTTACCTCGATCAAATTGGTTCTGGGTAAGAATTTAAACCTAGGTTTGTTTCACTTTAAAGCTCTTTCAAACTTCTAACATTTTCCAAAAGGTATTATGTTAAATTCCTGTCCTGCTAGATGCTCCATTTAAAAAAAGATCAAATAGGGGCGCCTAGGTGGCTCAGTTGGTTAAGCGACTGCCTTCGGCTCAGGTCATGATCCCAGAGACCTGGGATCGAGCCCCATATTGGGTTGCCTGCTTGGCGGGAAGCCTGCTTCTCCCTCTCTCACTCCCCCTGCTTGTGTTTCCTCTCTCGCTGGGTTTCTCTCTGTCAAATAAATAAATAAAATCTTTAAAAAAAAAATCAAATAAAATTGGGAAGTACAGTGTTTTATATCCCTCTCATGGAAGTTAAGAATGTACAATGTAAAAAAACAAAAAAAAAAACAAACAAACAAAAAAAAGAATGTACAATGTAATATCTAAAAATATTAAAAATCTTAATAAAACAGAAATTTATCCAATTAGTTTAACACAGTATTTCCTATTATTTGAATGTTAAATCCTTTCTTCACATAATATATATCAATATTAAGGAAGTAATGTTCAGTGACATGCACTTTGGGAAATTTTGTACTATGTTATTTGACATTTAAAATACATGAATGCATGTTAACAATCAAACTATATTTAAATAATAGTATTAATATGTAATTATATTAAACATATATAATGAGCTCAGGATTCTTAATTATGAAATGATTTATTTTTTCCAATTATTGTTCTCAAATGTCAAATCTGGTTTTTCCCACTGAGTAGCAGGTCCCTCCATAACGTTTTTCCCAAACAACATTTGTCTGTAAGTTGTAGTTGTTTTTCACATTTAAAACTTAAAATTGAAAACAATAGAGGAAACCAGCAAAACAAGGTGGTTTGTTTTGTACTGAGATCAGTAAAACTGATATACTTCTATCCAGACTGATTAGCAAAAAAAAGTTACAGAAGCCACAAATTGAAACTCTCAAAAATGAAAGAGGTAACAACTAGAATGTCCCCATATATTAAAAGAGTTAACAGGGGGGTATTGTGAACAACTTTATGCCAATAAACTTTACATCATAAATAGCATGGACAAGATCCTTGAAAGATACTACAAAGGCCAACCCGAAAACAAACAGATAATTTGAACAGCTTTATCTGTATTAAAGAAATTGAAATCGTGATTAAAAATTTCCCCACAAAGAAAATTTCAGTCCAGATGTCTTCAAATATTTAAGGAATAGATAATACCAGTTCTACATAAACACTTCCAGGAATTGAATAGAAGAAACATTTTCTAATTCATTGTATGAGACCAGCATTGTTCTGATATCAGAACTAGACAAAAGAATCAGAATAAAAAAATAGAATAATATTTCTCATGATATAATATGCCAAAATTCTAAACAAAATTTTTGAAAACCAAATCTAAAAAGATATACAAATTATTATACATCACAATAAAATGGTATTTATCTCAGGAAATAAGACAAAAAATATAAATTTTCTAAAATATTAATCATATAATTCACCATATTAAGAGATTAAAAAATTAAAATCACTTGATCATCACTTGTGATGAAAATTCTTTGATAGACCACACATTTATTCTTAATTTAGAAAAAAAAACTATCAGCAAATCAGAAATACAAGGGGACTTCTTCAATTTTATAAAGATCACCTATGAAAATCCTTCAGTTAACATTACATGTATGGTGAAGGACTGAACTTTTCCCTTGAAGATAAAGAATAAAGTAAGGATATTATATCTCATCACTTTTATTCATCATTGTACTTAAGTTTCTGGCATCTCCAATAAAACATGAAAAAGAAATATATGACATATACACTGAAAAATAAAAGTAAAATTATATTTACCAATAGATGAAGTAATTGTCTATGAAAAAAAATCTGATGGAAAATGTAAAATAGCTACTAGAACCAAAAAGTGAGTGTTGCAGGCTGTAGGATAAAAGATCAATATTAAAAAATCAATTTTTCTTTCAATTAATGGAAACTATCATAAATCAAAAATTTTTAAATCACCCATAATGCCATCATAAATATAAGATATTTAGGGATAGATTTTTAAAAGATGTGAACCACCTGTACACTGGAAAATACAAAATACTGCTGGGGAAAATTGAAGCAAGGCCCAAAACATGGAAAAACATATGTTTACATAGATTGGAAGACTTGGCAATGTCAAAATGTCAATTTTCTCTAAGTTGATATATAGATTTAATGCAATCCCAAGCAAAATCCCAGCAAGCTTATTTGTAGGAACTTACATGCTGAAAAGGAAATGCAGAAGATCTAGAAGAGTCAAAACAACTTTAAAAAAGGAAAACATTAGAGGATTTACACTACCCGAGACTTTGAGTCTAATTATAAAGCTACATAATTAAAATAATGTGATATTCTTTAAATAAGTCAATGATTGTATACACATATAGGCAACTAATATATGCAAAAGATCCAAGACAATTTTAAAGAGAAGATATAGCCTTTTCAATAAATTATATTGAAAATATTAGAAAACCACATGAAAGGAAAAAAAGCAATTTTGGTGTATACTTTCTGCCATGAACAAAAATTAACATAGATAGATTATAGATTTAAACTGAAAAACGAAATCTAGAAAACATAGGAAACAAATTTAATCTTGAATTAGGTGAAGATTACTTAATTACAACACAAAAAGCATGATCCATGAAAGGAAAAATTTGACTTTATTAAAATTTAAAATTTCTGTTAGGAAAATAAAAAGACAAATAAAAAAACTTGGGGAAAACATTTGTAAATCTTATATTTGACAAAAGGCTTACATCCAGAATATATAAATAATTTCAAAAACAATAACAAATAATTAACAAATATTTGAACACTTCATCAAAGATATACAAACGACTAACAAGTACATGAAAAGATGCTGAACCTCATTAGTCATTAAGAAGATACAAATTAAAATCACAATGAGCATAACCATGCATTCTTGGAAGAAATATAATTAAAAACAACAAGGGCATGAAAGAACTAGAATTCTCATGCAATGCTGATAAGAATACTTAATGATACAACCATGGGAGAATACTTTGGCCATTTCTGAGTCAGCTAATCATACATCTACCATACTATGCATTTCATTTTTCTGGATTCCTCATGAGAAATGAAAACATATATTTATAAAAAGATTTGTACACAAATATTTATAGAATTTTTGTTTTTAAGAGCCAAAATCTGAAAACAGTACAATTGTCTATCAATAGGTGAATGGATAAACAAATTATGGAATATCTGAACAATGGGATACTACTTGGCAATAAAAAGAAATGAACTATTGGGGACGCCTGGGTGGCTCAGTTGGTTAAGCGACTGCCTTGGGCTCAGGTCATGATCCCGGAGACCCGGGATCGAGTCCCGCATCGGGCTCCCTGCTCGGCGGGAAGCCTGCTTCTCCCTCTCTCACTCCCCTCTGCTTGTGTTCCCTCTCTGGCTGTGTTTCTCTCTGTCAAATAAATAAAATCTTTAAAAAAAAAAAAAAAAAAAAAAAAAAAAAAAAAAAAAAAAAAAAAAAGAAATGAACTATTGACACAACAAAATGGATGAATCTATGCTAAATGAAAAAAAAAGAAAAAAGCTTTACAAAGGGACATGAGAAAAATTGTGTAAGAGATTGATTTTAGTGATTTCTTAGATAGATTTCAAATTGTATACTTCAAATAAATGCGGCTTATTGTATATTAATTATAGATCAATAAAGCTGTTAACAGCAAAGAATTAATCTTACTTATTTTGAAACTTTAAACTTGAACTTGATCCAAAATTAATTTCCTCTCCTCCTCCTGTGTAAACTGAACCAGAAGCCTCAGCTATATGGACTAGATGAGGTTAGGGAACAAATTCTAGTTGCTCTAGCGTGGGACAAAGATAAGGAAGAAAGGAGCCATGGTCTTTTGTAGGACTTCCTTCATTCTGGTTGATTCTGGTTTCATCTGCCCCTGGAGCCTTTGATATTAGTATCTTGATGCGGGTGGTGTGCATGGCTTCCTCTGCGTGCTTTCATTTTCAGCTTTTTGCATTGCTCATGAGACCTCCTTAGAAGAGAAGTCATATCTGTTTGGGGATCCTCTGGCACTCATACATATGTCCCAAACTCTCTAGGCTGGGCACTTTTCACTTGTCTAAATCACCACCTATGCAAAACACAGAAGTTGTTTGTTCACTACCTTCTATATTCCTCCATGTGAAGCCACCTCTCAAAAGCCTTGCAGACCTAAGATTAAGAAGCAATTGTATTGTTTTTCTTCTCCAAACAAATCATTATATGTATGTCACTTATCCCTTCATGCCTTATATTCCTGAGAACCTCCAGTCTTCATTTTTTAAAGATTTTATTTATTCATTTGAGAGATAATTTATTCATTTGAGGGAGAGAACAGGCATAAGCAGGGGAGGGGTGGGAGAATGAGGGGTGGAAGGAGCGGGTAAAACAGACTCACAGCTGAGCAGAGAACCCAATGAAATACTTGATCCCAGTACCCTGAGGATCATGACCTGAGCCAAAGGCTTAACTGACTGAGCCACCCTAGCACCCTGAGTCTCCAGTCTTTCATTACTTAGGTCCCTAAACTTTCCCCTTCCCAGAGTGGAAGTAGAGCAATTTAGACAAAATATTATATCCCTGGGTCCCCTAAATTTCTCCCTAGAACACTCACCATGCTCTATGCTCTGGAGAATTCTAAGCTCAGAAAGCTCCTATTAAGTTAAGAAAACTGTTTTCTGTTCTTAAAGATACCACCAATTTCCATAAGGTATCTTCTTGGGTTCCTCTTTGCTTAGCTTCAGTAAGAAAGTAAAAAAAAAAATCTTTTGCCCACAAGTATTTTATTCCACAGTAGCACTGACAACAGTCTGATTGACAGATCTGTTCTCAATTTTTCTTGGGCACAAAGCTATTTTTTATTTTCAGAATTGTTAGCATTTATGTGTGGCCATGAAACTGAGTTCTTTGCAATGAGTGGAAGTGAAGTGAACTACTTTTAGCCACAGCCCATAAAAATGTCTAAGAAATAATTTTCTATATCTTTTCCCCACCTTACACTGGATATCAATGTCCAGGAAGAGCACAGAAGATGGCAGATTCTCCATGAACCTGGGTGTCTCTAACTGAACACATATGGCCAACTCCTTTTTCCCAAAACTCAAATCACATAACTGTTAAGTCAGTAGAAATAAATGTTTTTTCTTTTAAAACTGTAAGGTTTTTATATCTGTCTGTTATAGTTGTTAATTAAGCTATGAAAACTAATAAAAAAATGGTATTGGAGTGTACTATTGCCTTAAACAAAGACATCATCTAATGAGGCAGCAAGTGGTAAGAAACAGTATTGAAACTAAATAGAGACTCATGGTAGGTATGCAGTGGCAAAATAATCTGGAAGAACAGCTCCTGCTTGGAAGGTAAAACATGGCATCTAACCCAGTCATTCTAGATTCTAGAAGTGGTTTGGAAGGATGAGAATATTACTGTATCTTGGCTTTTACTTACCATCTTTAACAAGGTACTGCAAGAGAGAAATGAGATCAGGAAAGTAGTCTGCAAATAGAAATGAAAGAGAATAGAAAGAAGTCAGAACTCCAGGCTCTCAAAAATTCAGAAAATTTCTTTCTTTCTAGACCCCAAAAAATAAATAAATAAAATAAATTGATAGAGCCTTTGAGTAACAGAGGCCCGATAAGATTTAATTGAACAAGGAACTCAGCCCTGCCTTTGAGATTGAATTAAAGATAGTTCATTTCTACTCCAAATAGCTGTTTCCTAGGGCCTCAATATAGTTTCTCTTAAGCTCTAAGCTGAGAGAAGCATGGAGGGGAGGCAGTGAAGGCACAAATCAAATTTGAGAGTTATATTTGGGAAATGCTTGGTGTTGCTAATACATGGAACTGATTAGAAGCAAGTGGATTAAAACCTTCTTAAGGTATTGATGGCCTTGTATTACCAAAGAAACCATATATGCCTTTGGCTTCTCAGGTCTTCAGACAACCCAGGAGTGCTCAGATTTATCTGAACAGGAAGCAGCCAGCAAAAATCTGCACAACTCACAATGAACATTGGGAAAATGGGAACATTTGCATAAGCAAAGACACTTGAGACATGGCATGAAGGATGAATAAAAGAAGGAACAACCCAAAGAAGAGAGAAAGGGGTTTTATGGAACAGTTGTCTGTAGTGGTCTCCTCAGAGGGCAGAGTAAGTATCTAATCACGAACCGCCACAACAGAGGACCCATATAATACTTGCCCTGCAGGAGTTCATTATTACTATTTATCAGACAGAGTTGTGTATTTCTCATTCTTCCTCATTTGGGCAATTTACTGCTATTATTCTGTCCCTACCTCATTATTATATATTAGATATGGAGGCAAGAGTGAGCAAAATCTGGAAGAGATTGCTCCCTGATCAAATCCATTTATTTTTCTTTTTATTCCTCAGTATGCAGGTAGGCTACAGTTTTTAGATCCCTTTGCAATTAGGCAGACTCATATGTTAGAGTTCTAGCCAAAGATTCCATTGAGTGGAAGTGATATATATCATCACTTCAATGTTTGGCCCATGTTGCTGAATTACATCCTCCCCAAATTCATGTGTTGGAGCTTTAAGTTCCATACCCTAAAATATGATTATATTTGGATAGAGGACCTTTAAAGAGGTGATTAAGTTAAAATGAGGCCATTAGTATGGGCCCTAATTCAATCTGGTGTCTATATCAGAAGCATAAATTTGGACATACAAAGAGACATCAGGGATGCATACACACAGAGGAAAGACTATATGAAGACACAGGCAGAAGGCAGCCATGTATAAACAAAAGAAAGGCCTCAGTTGAAACTAAACCTGCTGACACCAGTCATGGACTTGTAGCCACCAGAATTGTAACAAAATAAATTTCTGTTGTTTAAGTCACTCAGTCTGTAGTGGTATTTTGTTATGGCCACCCTAGCATGTGCAATCTTCCCTGATCTCCCTTTCTGGCTAGCTGAAATGGAGATGATCCTCCTCCCCCCAGGAACTAGTATGGAAGCCATGTGCTAAAAATGCCAAAGTTACAAGCTGGAAAAAGTGCTTTTTTTTTTTTTTTTTTTTTTTTTTTTTTTGGAAAAAGTGCTTTTAAGGAAAACGATCGAACCAGGAACACCCACATAGTTCAATTACACAAGTGAAAAATAAGATTTTATTTTATTCCGAAGTATAAAGGTTTGTCAGTTACAGCAGCTAACATCACTCTCATCTGGTATACCCTACAAGGCTGATGACTCCCTTTTCTCTTCCCAGCTCTCTTCTTAGTCACTGTTGGCAGAGGGTAGTGTGTACTTTTCACCTCTTAACAAGTCCTGTGGGAATATGGCTGGCTTCTATTACATACTGGCTTTCGAAGTAGGATACTTAGTGCCTCTTGTCCACAATTTGAGGCCTTAACCACAACTCTGGGACACAGTGAATTTTCCACTCAATATCCTCTAACATATTTTAAAAATAAATCACTTCAGGTAAAAGAAATAGAAAATTCATAAATCCATTAATAATAAAAATATATCCCAATTATGTGTCAAATAAATGAAAGAATTTTTATTTTTTAGGAGGAAATGAAGAAGCTATGTAATATTTTTTAAAAGACACTACTCCTGTCATAAAGAACCCATACAACTGTCTTATCTTTCAAGACCAGAATATAACTTTCACAGTCCTGCTACAGGCATTGTTAAGGGCCTTGAGCTTGTTGAATGAGATTCCTTCCCCTCATCTTCTACCCATGCTTCTTAGAAATAATGAAAAAATAGGAATAACAAGACTAAAAATTACACTTTACATAAACAAATCATTTATTTATACATGTATATGGTGAATATCATGCTTCTTGCCTGATCATTGCCTCTAGAAGATGCCCTAAGTATCTTTGCACTAATATATCACATATATTTAAAGAAAATATAGTCAAATTCAGAGCATTTGTCTTATAGTTGGAGATTAGAATAAATTAAAAATTCTGTAAACATTAATCCAGCATCAAATGAAAATTGGTTCTGTGCTTAGGTGGTGATGAAGGAAAGCAGCAAATGTAGAGTAACAGCAGAACATATGAATATTTACAAGAAAATGAAGATTGATAGTAATCAATGGACAATGACCCAATATTCCCAATCAAAGTCATCACTGGACACTTAACATGGGCTAGTCTTCTTTTGTTAGCCTTAGGAATGAGAGGAGAGACATCCTGACATCTGATAGTTCTCTGTAAGTAGGGTGACAATACTCTCAGTTTGACCAAAATGGTCCCAGATTATAGTTGTAGAAACCATACTGCTTTAGGTGATAAGTATCATGAACATATATATTCATCGGAAAGATCAGTTATACATATTGTGAGAAGGGATAGAAGAAAAGGCCCCTTAAAAAATTACAGGAAAATTTTCATTATAATGACATTCCTCGGTCCTAGAAGATTTGTATCTTCTTTTGTATGTGTTTTTTTTTTTCCTAAGAGTAGTTTATTAGTTTGCTCATGCTGCCATATCACAGTACCATAGAATGGGTGGATTAAGCAATAGCAATATATTTTCTCACAGTTGTGGAGACTAAAAGTCTCACACCAAGATCCAGCAAGGTCAGTTCCTGGAGAGATCTCTCTTCCTGACCTGTAGACAACTACTTTCTTGTTGGGTCCTCCCTCACATGGCCTTTTCATGATGTATGGTCATGGAGAGAGAGGGAAAGATTTCCTTTTCTTCTTCTTCTAATAAGACCACCAGTCCTTATGACCTCATTTACCCTTAACTGCCTCCCAAAGCTCTATCCCAAAGTCACATTGGGGTTTAGAGTTTCAACATGTAAATTTGAGGGAACACAATTCAGTCCATAGCAGTAGTTATGGCTTTCAAGATACCCTTGTGAATTACTCTCCTGTTGTAGTACCACAACTTAAGTGGAAAAGTCAGAGTTGTACTTAGATTTGTTTTTCTTTTTTTTTTATTTTAATTTTTAAAATTTTATTTATTTGAGAGAAAGAGAGAGAGAGAGAGAGCACACAAGCAGGGAGAGCAGCAGGCAGAGTAGAAGAAACCTCCCTGCTGAGCAGGGGCCAGATGCGGAACTCCATCCCAGGACCCTGGGAACATGACCTAAGTCGAAGGCAGACGCTTGACCAACTGAACCACCCTCCTGTCCTGTACTTAGATTTTTTAAAAAAATTTACTTCTTCGCAGCTGCCATAGCATTTTACCACTCAAAATCAGAGAAAGTCAGGATTGCAAGAAAGAGTCTTTAGTTATGTTAGTGATGTTTTGTTATAAACCAACAAGTCCCCCAATCAGCTGAATCCAGAGCTGAAAGATGGAGGATTTTCTATTTTAAAGAATGATTAGATAAATAAGTTTCTTTGTGTTTTCAACCCAATTTCATCAGCAAAACAAGAATGCACTTTTTGAGTATGCACTGGTTCATTAGAAGGCAGTGAAATGCCTTAAGGGACTGTGACATAGGCTTACTTTTCACCTCAGGGCAGGTTATAATCGGTAATTGGATTAAGTCTGTATGGTTTAGAAAATTACTGTCTACTTATATTGAACAGTTACTTATTAACCATGAAATGAGAGAGTAGGCACTGTCTTATGTGTTTTCTCTCTTCATAGAGCGAACTTTCATCCTTATGTATCTTATTTCTGAGATTACTTCTCAATTTTACCATAATTGCCTTGAGACAGTAATCTCCAACTGATTCTAATAAAGGAAGTCTGATCACAGTAATAAACCAAAATTACAATTCAAAGACCATGGAAGTGCTGAATTTCAAAAGTAAATGAAGAAGAATGGAAGTCTCTCTTTACTGGAGGGAAAAAAAGAAATCTCTTGTACAGATAGGAAATATAATTTTAATGAAATCATTAAATGTACAGGAGCTCCAGGTAATAACAAACCATACACTTTGTATTTTGAGATTAGACAAGTAGAATTTAAACTAATAAAAAGTCTCGGTTTTAAGATGATAAAACAGCAAACTAGAGAAATGTCAAAAACTCTGGGAAAATCCAGGTTATCTTAGGAAAACCCAGGTTATCTTACAAACAGAGCTGCATAATATCACTGGCAAAGTCCATCCAGATCTATTGACTTAGGGACAAGAGGTAAAAGAGGAAAGCAATAATGTGGCCTGAACTGAAAGTAGATCATACCTTATAGGCATGGGTATTTATATGGACAGACAATAGGAAATAACAAACTCAGTACAGGGAACGATAACAGAATTTCATCCAAATAGTATGTTTTGACATCTTGCATTTCCAACAGAAGTTAGAGAAGAAAATGTTGAATGCACAGGGAGGCAAAGGATGAAAGGATTTTAGAACAAAAATTATAGATAATTCCAGAGAGAAAGCAAAAACAAGAAGTGTTTAAACATTATCTGTCAATAAAAGTTAAGGATGAACTTGTGAGTCACTGGGTCATACCACATTTCCTCTTTGTCACGTTCCCTTCTGGTCTCCCCCTCTCGCTACAGAAAACAAGAAGCTCACGATTGCTGATGAAGATCACAAATCAAATAATAAAATGTTGTGAAAGAAGCTCTTCCTGTGATAGAACACTGCCACTGATGTCTACTGAAAGTGACTTGCTTTTGAAAAGAGAGTATAACAAAATTTTAGCAAAAACAGAGAGGAAATCCAATAGCTTTGGATTGCATCAACCATCTTTCCTAGAACAGGAAGCATCCCTAATCCTGATGGAGAGCTATTTACCTGAACTAGGGAGAGAAGGGAATCCAGAATTGCAACACAAACCGATAAGAGAAAGCTAGGATCTGTGCAGTCATGCAAACTTTACCCAGTCTCAATTTGCTTTTGAAGCTCCTCTTTGTTTTTTTGCTTTCAATTTGCTTAGCAAAATTTAGACAAGCTGGCACCATTTGGTGAAGCCAAGATAGGAGGATGCAAAATATGATTAGTTCAAAAATATGAAGTTTATGCCTAGGAAAAAGGATCAAGTTAGTCTCCCTTATAAGCCACCAACTATGGTAATTGGGCAAGGGCTGTAAAAGTAATAGCTCCCACAGCTATCTGCATGCTTCCCTTGCTGTTTCCATTAAAGCAGTTCACATCTATCTTGTAAGCCTTGATCCATGCTTTCAAGTCCTCACTGATCTCTGTTGATTGCCTTACTTACAACCTTAATCTTTTTTAGTGGAGGAATTGGTGATTATTCAACACATATTTGTTGAATGCCTACTGTACAACAGGTTGTTGTTAAGTGCCTTCACGTTTGCTTATAAGTGCTTGGAAGTAGTATTTTTTTTTCATTTTTCCATCCCTTTCAATCACACTGCCACTCTCTTGCTATATGTATAGTGTACATATTAGAAATTCCATAATATCCTAAAACATTATTATTGAAAATAGAATGACTTTATGTGTGAGACTTATGTGTAAGTCTGGCTACAGCAAATTTCCCTGATCTTCTTTTGTGAGATTTCTCATTCATTCTTTGTGGACTTATTCATATGTTTCTCTATGGTGGTATCAAGAACATCTGGGAAGGTGGGCAGTTAGTGTCCTGAAGGATTTTATACTTCTCTCCTCTTCATTGTATGATCTGGGCAAGGTAATTAACTTTTCTTTCTTCTGTAAAATGAAAGTAATAACCCTACTTCACATGATTTTTTTTTTTTAGAATAAATGAGTAATGTGCATGAGGTTCTTGGCTCTATGCCCAGTGAGAATGCAATAGATAGTTACAATAGTAACTATTTTAGTATCTTCATCTCTTATTAGTCTCTGTGATATCCATGTTGACCCTTCTTCTGTTCCCTTATTTTTTCCTAGATTTTTTACAGCCATTTATGGAGTTTCTACTCAACCTCCAATCCCACATTTCTAAGAATTCTCCTGCATTCCTTCTACCCTCATTTCCCACATCCAATTGAGCAACTCCACACCTATCCTGAATCTGTCTACTCCAACCCAGCTACACCACCAGGACTCATGTCCAAGCTACCACCTTCTCACTTCCATTATCAAAATAGCCTCCAGAATGCTCCCCCTGTTTCTATTCTTTCCGATTTTAGCATTTGTACTGCCAAAGGGAGCACTCCCTGCTTCTATTCTTTACCCTCTAAAACCTCTAGTCCACTTATCAGCCAGCGATCTTATAAACTTAAATTATATCACCTGACTCATGTCATTAAATTTTTCTGATGGCTTTTGATCACAACTGTAATAAATCCAAGGCAACATTTCTCTGTTTTCTCCAAATGTGCACCTCTCTCACACTGTCCCCAGGCCTTCACACTAGCTGCTGTCCCCACAGAGAATGTTCTTTCACATAATGGTTACCAGTGTCTCTTTCTTTTCTCTTTTTCAGATCTCAGACTAAACACAATTTATTCGTAAATGCCTACCATGGCTACCCAATATAGAGTAGCCACTCAAATACTTTTTTGTTTGAAGAAGTTGCTGGTTATTGTTATTTATTGATAAGCACCCATATTCTTTCCTTTTGCAAAGCACTATATTCTATTGTACAGTGACTTCTAGGCTAAAGGACAAATTCAAGCCTGAACATCCATTGATTCCTTATGAAATGCAGATCTCATTTTGGGGTTATTTTCCTACCATCAGCATGCAGTTAATTCTGATGGTGACATAAGTGCAATAATCCCTATTTATTTTATTTGCCTGACAGATGCTTGTTGACTTTCTGTGTACAAAGCACTGTGCAAATGTTCTAGGAAGTACTGGAAAGAAATGATCTTGCTCCTCCCCTAACTGAAGGCCTACCTTGAGTCAATCATGGTTCCCAGGACCCTTCAGATACTGGGCTCAGTGAATTGGAAAGATTTGCTCTTACAGAATTATATTCTAATAAAGAAAAAATAGATTATAATTAAATAAAGAATGAATAACGCAAAAAAATCAGGAAGAGCTACATAAGGCAATATAATAAACAGTGACTTCAACAAAATCTAATATTCTATTAACAAAACCTTCAAATAGAGTGAATACAAATAAGGGGAGAGAATTTCAGTGACCAATATTTCCTCTAGTGACTACCTTTACAGACATATTACTTAAATGTTAAGCTATAGAATTTCCTTTCTTTAACTTTTTTCAGATTTACCCTGGGGTGTTTCAAGTGATAAATATGCTTTTTAACGAGATGGCTTTTATTAATGAAGCTCTTGAAAGTAGATATCACTAATACAAATCAATGTTGTGTCTCTGTTTGGAACACATCACATAGGTTTCCATAGACCTTGATAATGTTCTCCCCAAATGTTCATATTACTTACATTTTTATGAAGTACTCATTTTTTACCATTAGTTTCCCTCCCATTTCATGCATAGATGGATCACAGCAATAGCACCAACTGAAATAAATTTTCAGCTTGGAACAAATTTGCAGAGCTATCTCTCAACCTCATTCAAGTTCAGAAGAAATTGAGTTCAGGTTACCTTTCATCATCTTTGATGTTTATTCTAAGAATTCTATCATCAAGAGTAGCCCAGGGTATACTTAGCCACATTGACACAGTAGAACTCAATTTTTCAAGGGCCCAGGGAAAGAAAACTCCTCAAGTATTAAAATGGTTTCTGATCCCTAGGTGAGTTTTTTAAATTATAAACAGAGAAACATCTAATGCAAGTTTTATTGGCAGAACTTTCAGGGGCATATTTTTCAAATTGTATAAACAATATGTGATATTTCCTTCCACTCTGTATTTTTAAACTCTATATCAGGAGTATATAATCTTAAAAGGAGGAGGAATTTCATAGTTAAGCTGCCAGAAGCTAAACCATTACCCTTGGAATGCATGATTCTGCACACTGAGTGTTTCAGAATAATCACTTCCTGCATATCAGAATTATGAATAATAATCCACCTAATTAGAGTCATATTTTAAGTTGTATGCTATTTATTTAAATAAAAGTGAGCTAGGCCTCTTTCAACCTACAGACCCTTTTCATCCATAATTATTATGTACCTTTAGTCCAATCTATACCACCTGAGCCTGCTCTGAGGTTTCTCTATAGGAAAGACCTAGCAAAAAGGTCATGTCCTTTTATGAATGAATTTCAGTGAAAAGAGACCCAGTTGGTATTTTTTATGCATTTATAAATGGGTTTGTTAGCACCTTATAAATATATCTTATTAATACTAATGACTTCTTTTTCTACAGGAATTTCTCCCAATCTGCTTCTCATAAAGCATATGGATACAATATGATAGAGTTTCTAAGGAAACATTCTTTTCATTGTACTGACATCTTTGCCTTAATCAATTATAAGGAGATCTCCATCCTTTAATCAAGAACCAGAAGTGTAGCAGTTATAGGCTGGAAAGGTTTGGCTCTTACACTCTGGAGTCACATTTGCTAATTTTGTGAACTTGGGCAAGATATTTAACATATCCTATGCCTGAATGTCCATATCTGGAAAATGAGGCTAATAAAAATGCCTACCTCATAGGGGCACTATGAAGATCAAATGAGAAAATATTTGTGACGTGCATACAATGATGCTTGGCTCATAGTCAGTGCCTAACAAATGTTGGCCAATATTATAACAGGACAGGCAATTAGAGTATGTAAGAAGTAGTGTGCCAACAATAGTGTTGGAAGAGTGGTAGGAAAGAAAAGGAAAAGCTCGATGTACTCAAAGACTGTTTTTGCTCAGTGTTGTTTTTATATGTAGCTGTGTATAAATACATATAAAATTATAAAAATATAAAATTATTATAAGAATTCCTCTAAGAAAAATAATAGGCAACTGCAAGACTAACATCTACAATTCTAATTCCACTTTTTTGCATTGAAATAATTGTTATAATATGGTTTGTCAACTCAAGGGTTCTTAGGAATGCAAGTAATAGTTTATAACTTAATAGTAAGTATGTAGTCTCATATTCATAGTGCAGATAAAAAGGGTGAAGAAGGAAGGAAAAGGATACTGAGAATGATTGAAGATTCCACAGAAACGTGTTTTGTATAAATGAACACCTCAAAGCAGAAAAATTCCATCCACTAATGCTTTCAATGTTCTTGAAAACACCCTCCCAAACTCAAAAAAAGATTTGGTTCAACCAGTGTGATTTAACACATGGATCAATGGATTAACTCTCAGAGTTTAAATAGTACAAAATTTCCAGTCCAGTTAAAATTCCTATGATCAGGAAGGCAAAAAGGCACAGATCAAAGGCAAATAATGTGAGTGAACCCAGCTGGCAAGCTATTACAATCCAATTCATAAAACAGTCCACTAAGTAAATGATGACCTCTCCTACCATAGAAGAGAATATTGACCCTCCTTTGGTTCCAAGGTTACAGGTTAACAACCCCTACTCCGACTAGTTGTATGAAAATCCAGTTGATCTAAGGCATAAATTGAATTGGCACTTAGCCTTAGCACTTGGCACTTACCTTAAATGACTCCTTCTGGTTAATGTCCATCATTGCAACCTGTTCATTGCTTCAGAGCACTTATCATGATATGAACATATTTGCTTATTTATTCATGTATATTCTCGTTTAGTGTCTTCTACCCAATTCTATGAGCACTGGCACCCTATGTGTTTAATTCACCTCCATACATCGAATATACACTATAGCACTGAGCACAGAGCAAGCACTCTTCGCAGATCAATTTAATATAGATAAAAATTCTGCAAGAGGAAGACCTAGCCAAATTTGCAGACATCACAATTTTTCAGACATCAAGCCTTATTATTGGCCAAAGGAATATCAGCACAAACTCATTAAATCAGTCTTAATTCCATTTCCTTTTTGTATTCTACTATTTTTTTTTTTTTGCTCCTAGTTGCTTTTTTTACCTTCTTTTGTTAATGCAGATTTTAAAAAACAACGAATGGTAGTGTCTCATACAATAGTTTTTGTTAAACTTATTGCTAAATGACTTCCAAAAAAGCATTTTCTCTCTACCTATGGGAGACTGGATGTCTAAACTCTTACTAAAAGGAGACACTTCAACCTCTTTCTTTCCTGTCCATATGATGAAGAGTAAGATCTCCAGCAAGTCAGCAAGGTGTAGAGTTGAAGTATTTGCCGAAACAAGCATTGGTTAGTTTAAACACAATCAAATCTCTTTCACCAGGATAAACTAGGCCTTCATTTGCATTTGTATTTCAAGTTAGAAAGAACTTTGGGCCTTTTTAATTTCTAGCATTATAAAAGGGTTCATGAACTAAATTAAACATCTCCAGCTGCTTGTACCCAATTACTGAAATTAAACAAGAAGAAATATAATTTGTGGAGAAACAAAATGAAGATATAACAGCCCCAAATATGAAAAGTCTGTCAGAATAATTCTCAGTAGTTTATAAAATATCACCAAAGGATTTTCTTAGAACCACTGATTATACAGCCATGGGATAAGGCCATCCTGAGAAGACAGATGCATCATGGAGACTAATGTACTGGTACTTTTTGAACTCAGTGTAGGTTTTAAGAAATTACCTTAGACTCAATGAATTACTTCCTGAATAATAATGTCCGACCCCTTTGGCAATATGTGTTGTGGAAATCTTTCTATTGTAAGTGATCAGTAAAATATGAGCAGTTAAGCAAGTTGATTTTTTTTCCAAAAATTTCATGTACCTATAGAAAAAGATCAGTGAGGATATTTTTGGTAGGAATCTTACAATGCTGTACTGCTTGGGAATTGAGGAAATTGATGCCTGGTGAATTGATGCTTTAGTTATGTTTTCCCAATTCAATTTCCTCCAATTCCCTAGGGAAATCAGAAACTGTAGTGTTGTTCCTTTCATGAGTGAATACTTTTTTGACATGTTACGTGAGTAATGACAAGTAAGTCTGTTATTTCTTTTGACCACTTTATCATACCTAGATGAATTTTATGCAACATAAAAAAACTCAAAACAGAATTTGATTTAGAAAATAAATCGTACAACTCTTGACAGTATTAAGAGCTATAACTGATATTCACAGAGATACTTAGGACTCATAAGTCAAACAGAATCTATTGTCCTGTTCAATTTCCTTCATATTATTTTTTATTCTCTTTGAAATGGACTTGTTTATTTATGAGTTACTTGTCCTGCCTGCTGTATCTCTCACTCTACCTCCCTCTTAATCACAATACTAGCCCCAAGAGCACAAGGAGTTTATCCTGTTACCTGCTGTAACCTAGACATAGTTAAAGTCTTTAATCAATATTCGTTGAATTAATGAATTCAGTAGAATGCAATGGGCATTGAATGACAGCATAAGAAAAACATCTTGACCATTGAAATATTTCATGTAATAGAGCTAAATAGAGTTGGACAGAGCCCCTCAAAAGCTACAAATCCTAATCGCCAGTATATGTGAATGCCACCTTATTGGGAAATAGGGTTTTTGAAGATGTAACTAAGTTAAAAATAATTCTGGATGTAAGGTGTGCCCTAGTTTGATGACTGCTGCTCTTATAAAAGCAAGAAGAGGGGCACCCGGGTGGCTCAGTGGGTTAAAGCCTCTGCCTTGGGCTCAGGTCATGATCCCAGGGTCCTGAGATGGAGGCCCACATCCAGTTCTCTGCTCAGCAGGGAGCCTGCTTCCCCCTCTCTCTGTCTGCCTGCCTCTCTGCCTATGTGTGATCTCTCTCTCTGTCAAATAGATAAATAGAATCTTTATTTAAAAAAAAGCAAGAAGAGGCCATATTGAGACACGAGGATCACTTGGGAGAATTTCATATGAAGATGGATGTGGAGATTGAAGTGATGCAACTGCAAGTCAAGGAGCACCAAAGGTTCCTGATAACTATCAGAAGCTAGGAGAGAGACATGGAACGGATGTTTTCCCACTTCCCCTCAAAGCCTCCAGAAAGAACTAACCCAGACAACATCTTCATTTTGTAATTCTGCTTTCCAGAGCAGGGACAGAATGAATTTCTGTTATTTTAAGCCACCAAGTGTGTGGTAATTCATTGCATCAGCTCTAGGAAACTAAAACAAGAAAAAATTAAAGTTATTATTTAACTTGCTCTTTCTTATAATGGCAAAGAGGAAGGAAAGACAGGATCTCAACCATCTATTCATCAGTGTGTGATGAAAGAAACTATAAAAGAAGCTTTTACTGTAACATTTCCTAATGAACAGTAATAAAAACTCATGAGGCAATGGAAGTAGAAGTTTGGCTAGGCAATGGATGGATGAGGTAGTATGGGGCAGAGATGCCAGGCATCTGCATTCAGATCTCAGGTCTACCGCTTACTAAACTTGGTGTCCTTGGGCAAGTTATTTGACCTCTTTGACTCTCCTCTGGAAAGTGAGGGTAATAACGGTACTCGCTTTCTTGGCTGGTTGTGGGAATTAATGCGAGTAAAATACTTCAGCAGGGCCTGAAACTCAGGAGATGCTAGTGATTATTCATGAACCTCTTAATCATAGCTTAAGAGAACACAGTTATGCAAATAGAGCATGGGATTAATATTAGTTGAAGACAGCACAAAGAGGTACACTAAGAAATATGTTCCTGATTTTTTAAACTTTCCAAATTGAAACCACAGGTTTTAAAATCCTATGGCTTAGGATTTCTTCCTCCTTTTTTATTATTCTCTTCTCTAGCAGTCCTTTCTGTCTGAAAAGAAATGCTTCTGAACTTTTACTCAAGTCTCTCCTTCAGCCTTCTCATGACCTTGGAAAAAATGAAGGAATCAGAGCAAGTGTAGAAACCACAGTTCCCATCCCCTTTCTATATTAATGGCAGAGATTAGGAACATATTTTAGAGCTTTAGAACTTCATTCAAAACCATCTAACTCAACTTCTTTATTCACAAATATCCAGAGAGTTTATGAAACTCATTCAAGCATACTAGGCTCTGTGAGAGCAAAGAATTTAAGCATCCTATTGACCCTGATATACTTAGATGCTGGCATAAAAAACAAATAAATGAATGACTGACAATTTAGTCAATGTCATCACCACTAGTATTGTATTAGTTCCACATCTCATTGAAAATAGAACAAAATGTATGATAATACAGAGGATGACCAAATATATTGACTTATGTTCACATTAACTTAAAGTATATAATATTATTATTGTTACTGATTATTTTTATATTGAAGAGATTAATGTTAAAGATGGATCCACCTCATCAAGAGTCTACGCAAAGAGGGCACCTGGGTGGCTCAGCCAGTTAAGTGTAGGACTCTTGGTTTCAACTCAGGTCATGATCTCATGAATGGAGCCCCACATCAGGCCCTGCACTCAGCAGGCAGTCTGCTTGAGATGCTCTCCCTTTGCCCCTTCCTCACACTCACATGAACTCACTCTCTCTAAATAAATAAATAAATCTTTAAAAAAAGAATCTATGCAAATAAAAAAGATAATTTTATAAGCGTAGAGCCACTTAGAATAACACATGTATTATAATATATCTTCTCCAACTTTTCTTGCTTTGTTAGATTTCTTTCAAGGAGGTATTAGTAGAATGTCATTGATTTCTAGAAATGCCAGATTCCCTTTTTATTTCATCTGCAAGACATGTGCAACCATGTCTTCTTTCTTTCAGAGGGAATCAGCCTGTGTTGATATTCCAGAAAGTGAGTTTGGGAAGTTGGAGGGAGTGGGAGGTGGTAGGAAAGTCAGCCAGAATGAACAATTTCAACTTATTTGATTTTTTGCTGCATAAGTATGGTGGCCAAGACCCAGACAGCTCTGGCTCTCTCACCAGTGTGCAGTTTTTCCTTCACTCCTCTCTGGCTAGAACTTTGATCTCTGAGCACCACTTGCGAAGTCATTTATCATCAGGTGTTTAACATCCCTTGTAGGAGTTCTGTTTCTGGGCTCTCCTAAAGGATATCAAGGGAAACTAGACAACATTACCACATTAATTTTAAACTGCACGAGTCTGCTCTTTGCCATTTTATCTGATATTTGCCTCACTGGAAAATCACTTTAGACACAACACCAGCTTATAATAGTATCCTATAAATGAAGTTCTTTTACTCAAGGATTCAAGTTGCATAAATGGTGACAAGATTAGGCATCTATATAGAAAATAATTTTTTTAAATACACGAAAACTAAAGGATTGTCTCAAATTTTTATTCTTCTTAATTAACTCCAGAGAGAAAAAGCAACTTCTTTTTAAACAACAGGAGTTCTGGATCCAGATCTCAGAGATATCAGGACACTGACAGAAGAATACTCATGAAGAAGCATTCAAATTTCAGAGTAAGTGACCTGTAGAATGGGAGCATTTTCATTGTACTAAAAGTCACTTTGTGGCCCCCAGTATTCCTTCACACTTACATAAAGGAAACTCCTTTTATATGCTAATGTACTGCCTTCCTTCTATAGTATAATACTTTTTATTTGTGAACATATATTTTCTGGAAATTTCGAGGAAAAACATAATTGGGTTCCAAAAAATTAGCAGGTTACCAGCTCAGATATGTTTTCTTTTTATAAAAAAAAGATTTTATTTATTTATTTGACAGAGAGAAACACAGCCAGAGAGGGAACATAAGCAGAGGGACTGAAAGAGGGAGAAGCAGGCTTCCCGTGGAGCAGGAAGCCTGATGTGGGGCTTGATCCCCGGTCTCCAGGACTATGACCTGAGCCGAAAGCAGTCGCTTAACCAACTGAGCCACCCAGACGCCCCTCAGATTTGTTTTCAAAAGAATGCTCTCCCCATAGCTAAGTTTCCTGGCCTGAGGAGACAGGAAGAAAGACTTTAAAGCTAGGTTTAAGCTTTTTTAGAACATTGATACCACCAGTCAACTATAAAGCTTGTGAAAAAAAACCCTCAAATTCTCCCTTTTTGTTCTCCATCCATCTCTCAGTCCTGGGTTTCCTTCCTTGGTAAATAGAACAATATAATCAGTAGAATATATGTTTTTAAAACTTTTTCTTCCAGTTTTGCCAATGACAGACTTCATGTTGTCACCAATGTTCCCCCATTAGGTTCTATTTAAAACTAAGAGTAAGGGGCACCTGGGTGGCTCAGTCGTTAAGTCCATCATATTCCCAGAGTCCTGGGATTGAGCCCAGCATCGATCCCCACATAGAGCCCCACATCAGGCTCCCTGATCAGTGGGAAGCCTGCTTCTCCCTCTCTCATGCCCCCTGCTTGTGTTCCTTCTCTAGCTGTGTTTCTCTCAGTCTAATATATAAATAAAATCTTTTAAAAAGAAAAAAGAAAACTAAGCGTAAATGTCTGTGAGTTTCTACTTAGAATAGATTTTGCTGTCGTGGCCACTGAACAGTTTCTTCTCTATAAAGCTCACATGTATCTTGGTCTCTTTAGCACTATAAGTTCATCAAAGAAACTTCATCTCCAATTTTAACATCTTCTTTAACTGTTCTTTTTAAAATTTTTACCCCCATTATAGCTCTCTTTCGGAATTAATTTGCTTTCTTTCTACAATATTCAATTCCCCCCCTCTTCCTTACTATTTATTTTTTGAACAGTTCTTTGGAATAACAAGCCTACAGAAAAGACTAACAGGGAACAAATGTCCTTTCTAAAACAGACTAAGCCCTATGCCTAGAAAGGATAATAACATTTACTACAGATTAGCTTTGTGCTGCTCTAATCAAAGAACTGAATTGATGTATTTTGCATTGCAGGTTAACTTTATATATACCTCTGATTCTTATAATGGTATAGTTGTATTGTTCAATCTTACTGTTTTGTTTTTTTTCTTAAAAAATGTGAACTTCGGGGGCACCTGGGTGGCTCAGTGGTTAAGCCTCTGCCTTCAGCTCAGGTCATGATCCCGGAGTCCCAGGATGGAGCCCCGCATTGGGCTGCCTGCTTGGCGGGAAGCCTGCTTCTCCCTCTCTCACTCCCCCTGCTTGTGTTCCCTCTCTGGCTGTTTTTCTCTCTGTCAAATAAATAAATAAAATTTAAAAAATGTGAACTTTGAAAGTGCTAAGTTTCTAATTTCCAAAATTCTTTCTTCTAGTCAGGCTGACTTTAATAGAGAACTTGCATATCTAGTTATGAAAAACTGTATGCAGTATTGAACCTTTTTCAAAGTCCACTTAAAAGATTAATCCTATCTCAAAACATCTGTGAGAGGTAATGCTTGCATAAGTCATGTAACTTCTCAGACCCTCAGTTCTCACATCTGTAAAATGACAGGGTTGGATGAGCTTATTTCTAAGGGCCCTAAAAGTCTATTAGATCTTCCCTGCCGCTCAGGATTCCTGGATTCCAGAGAACCATCCAAGCACAGGAGTTGGATATTAGAATCCTAAACTAGATTTTTTTAAAAGATTTTAGTTACTTGACAGAGAGAAAGAGATAGAGAGGGGACACAAGCCAGGGCAGAGGGAGAAGGAGAAGCTGGCTTCATGCAGAGCAGGGAGTGCGATGTGGGACTCATCCCAGGACCCTGGGAATATGACCCAAGCCGAAGGCAGATGTTTAACCACTGAACCACCAGGTGCCCCTAAAACTAGATTTTTTTTTTAAATGTTCCAACTCCCTCAACTGTGCCTTACCATCCAAATCAAGACACATTCTCTGGCATATTTGTGATGCCAAGCAAACTTGAAATATAAGCTGCTGACAGTAATGAAGATAAGCATTCTGCACGTACTTTCACTTGCTTTGTTTCCCTGAAGATTCTGAATCCTAAAAATAATACAACAGCAGTCTAATCTGGAGATAAAACCAGGAAGGATATATAGAGGTCCACAAGATACAAAATACTTCAAAATTAAATTAACTATGGATCAAAACACATAGTGTTACAGAAAATAAACCATAACTACAAAGAAAAAAAGCTACTGCATAATTTGCTTCTAAATAATTTGTCTATGAAATTAAGCTAAGATATATATTTTAGAAGCAGCAAAAGAGAAACATCCTCCTCAGAAGTGAAAATACCTATCTTCCTTAATTTCAGCATTATAAGGATGACAAAATAGTACCTCATGAACGAAAGACTCTTGCCCATGTATCTGTAACTTAGTAAACTTCTACTTCAAGTGACAAGAGAAATCTTAAAAGCGTTCCTGCAGCTTAACAAGCATAATCTGAGTCAGAACTCTGCCTGAGGACCATGATATTTGCCAGGAAGTCGCACGGCTTCCTCATCTTTGCTGTATATTTTCTAGCAGTGTACTTAGCCTGTGACCTGCAGGTGGCTGCACAGGTCCCGCCCCCCACTATTTTCATAGCTCATAAAATGCTTAGGAAGGTGTTTATAAAAATTGCTCGAAGAAACTGGACCACAAAGAACTTGAGCTTCATGAATCTCAATGGTCCAGCTTTAATTTCATTTTCAAGCAAGGAGTATTTTCATTGCAAATGCACTGGTCACATCTGTATTTCAGGTTCTCTTGGAAGAGCAAGCAAGAAGTAGTTCTGCCCAGTGTGTATTATTTGGCCCTCACTCTGTAATATGTGATGCTCCAGTTACTCTGCTCATGAAATCATGCACACAATGAATCCTCCCTCTTCTCCTAATATCACCCTCCTTTTGTTGGTCACTTTCAGTTATCTGGAAAGACATTATGTCATAAACAGCATAATAACATCTGCAAAGAATCCCTTTGGAGTCCATTGCATGAGCTTTCCGAATCAAAGTGTACTCTTGGATCTGAAGTTTACTACTTACAAGAGCTGACCTTTAGTCCTCTAACATTTGATTTTTTTTTTTTCTTTTCATTTGGGCTGCTAGGGAACACACGGCCAGAGAAGCATCACGAACAAGATCTCAGTTTATAGCTGTCTAGAGAATCACTGAATCAGGCAACAGCAAAACATTGTAGGTATCAACTTGCCTTTTTTGTTTTGTTTTGCTATTTTATAGGATAAAGGGTGGTACCGGATAATTTGAGTTTAATTGAATATATAGCCTTTGCTCTAAAATGCAGGTTTGGAGTTCTACACTTGGGTCCTATGCTGAACTTTATGGAATACCACCATCAGCAGTGCAGGCTAATAAATACACAACATATTAAGTGTATGCATATGAATCTATTAATATAAACTGTGGAGGAAACCATCGGACTAACTCTAACACAGCTGTCTTATCCTTGAAGGTCACACGCTTAGCAATGGTTCCACAGGAAGGTGATACCTAGTCTTCCCCTTTCAATGACTTGTTTGATCAACGTATTACCATGTACACATTTTCCTTGAACCAAGCTAAGTCAGTAATTTGAGAAGAGAATGAGAAGAAATACAAAATCTGAAAAGATCCTCATTGCACAGAACAATGCTACAATTTTCACTTGACAATTGAAAAGTTGTAGGTGGGTAACATGGATTTTTGTGACCCTCCTTTTCACATATTTAACTCGAAGAATTCCAACGGAAATCACTATCCCAGTTATTTGCCTTGAAGGAAGAAATAACCTCTGTCAACACATAGGAGGTGCCTTCCTTTTAAACTGATACGCTTAAAGCACAAACCACAAAACACTTACCAGAGAGTGGAGTGTTGGAGACAACGGTCCTAAGTTCCTTCATGGTGCTGTGTATGTGAGGTTAACTGTGGTCTGTGTTGTCTGTAATCAGTCATGGCTCATTACCACATGTCTGTTGGAATTCGCCTTATGGGAAAAAAAAATTTCAAAATCTTGTCAAGTACATGGTGCATTTCCAGCCTCCTGAGGAAAGGTGAAATCTAGCCGGCACCTCACTCCAAAGTCCTCGGAACCCCGACATTTGTAACACTGTAAATTACCTTTTAAAACTTGGAAAAAAAATGTAGGTATTGTAGCTAGAGGGGTTAGATGTGAAATGTGTAACTAAGGAGAAAAGGAAGAATGAATTCAATCTGTGACATAGGAAACATTATTTGATTTACAGAATATATTTTCAATTAATTGTTCCAGTATTCAGCTGTACCATAACTTAAGTAATAGGAGATTTCATGGACCTCTTAGGCTGTAAACAAGTAAAATGGGCCAAAAGTCAGTGAGTACTTTCCAACTCCCTCATTTTGAAACAAGAAAAGTTTGGAAAAACACATGCAAATCCAAACCCACCCTTTAAGAAGTTTTCCCCAGTCTCGGACTTGGTTATCACCGCCTGAATCAAGACAGAGCCAGCAAAGCCAGCCGTTCCCAGAAAGAGCCATCAGCAGGAGTCACACTCAGCTCATTGTCCTGGTCATTTCTCTGGCCTGCAGAAACATGACCAGCATGATTGGTCTGATGCTGTGATGGGGTCTACTGGGAATAATCCACCGCTGAAGTCAGAAGTTAATTTTACCAAATAGGAAGAAGCTGGATATTTCTCTTATTTTTTTGAGAAAAGAAAAAGACTCTGGAATGACCTGTAATGATCCCCATTCGCTTGCAAGTCTTTGCGAGACTTCACAAATTGCGCTAATGGCCATAAAGAGGAAAAGAAAAGAAGATTAGATATAGGCCAGTTATCTAGGGCCCCCATGGTTCTAGGAAGAAGCAGGACAACACAAGAACTCCCAGAGGGGAATTGCCAGCCCCGCCAGCCAGCAGAGTGGACTCCATCCTGTTTGTTGCGATGAAGCACAGCAGCTTATCATCAGCCCTGCTACTCGCAGAGAAAATGAGCAGCTATAGAGATGGTTCTGGGAACACAGCTGGGACAGCTAAGGCACATTACTCCAATATTGTTCTCAACATCTTTGTTATTTGTTGCAATAAAGTTCTTCTGGTGAGCAAGACTGAAGAATATTACAGAAACCACTGGAGCTGTTGTGAGTTCAATAGGCTCTGTCTTTCCATAGCAGGATGGTCACAAAGACAGTGATGCATGTGAGAGAAATAAGAAACAGGGATCAAGATCCAGACTTGGGAAGAAAACTGGCACAATATAGCCTCTATTATTCTATTTTAGGTTTAGGCATGGGTACAGTTCCACAGGCAAATATGGCAAAAAGCAAGATAACTAGGTGGACTACAGATAGAAAATCAAGATATAAATGAGCCCATGTGGAAAGCCAATGAATAAATGTGAAGGGGTTGCTGGAAAGGGGAGGCTACATATTCTCATACATAAAATATGATGCAAATATGATTTGCCTAACTTAAGAACTACAACTCAAGAAATTTTCCTTACCCTAGATTTATGATTATTCTTCCTCTCTTTGCTACTTTCTTTCCTTCAGAAATTCCAACTACTCTGATTTCTACCCTGCATTTCTATTGTTTTTCATCTCACTGTTTTTATCTTTTTCACCATCTTAATTCTATGAAAGCTTCAGCATAGATTATTATTATTATAATATTGGAATTCCTAGAATTAGTCAACACAATATATCTGACATTTCCAAATGCATTATCTCCAGCTACTGAAGGAAATCAATAACATAAGGAGATCAATAATTGAAGGAGATCAATAATGCACAGCATATAAGTTTTTTTTTCTTTCACAAATTCATTGTCCTTTTTTGGCCTAAAGAAATATAAAGCAATGTGGGTATATGGATGGTGATAGTTTCAATGTTTTGCCTGCTCAACATGATTTCCCGTTTTCTTTCTGTGGCTTCTAAAAAGCATATCTCCCACTCATGTGTTCCTGGAGGAGCTGTCAGTCATGTACCCCAACCTTCCTTTCCTTGCCGAAGGGGTGGGCACATGATTAAGTTTAATGCAATCATAATACAACATCTCCCCAGCACAATGATAGAGTTAGTATAGACCTAGCCCAAGCTTGACGTCTCATGGATATTTTAGCTATAGCTGCTACAGAAGTGGGTTTACAAGTTTTAATGATGTAGACCTGGGGTTACTCTTCTGCTATGTGATGTGAGACTATCCATGTAGAAGAGGCCAAAATGCATGCAGAAGTTGTGAAAAGCAGAACCAAGACACAGAGAGAGCTGAAGACATCATTTGAGCCCAGATTCCAGCCTTGACCTGCCAGTTACATCAGCCAACAAAATTGTTCTTTGCTTAAGCTAGTTTAAACTGGATTCCAGTCATTTACAACAGAAAGAGCCCTGGGGTATATAAATGTCAAACATTACTAACAGGACACAGGTGATAGTAATACAAAGTTTCCTCAGCTTAATGATAAATGGTTAATGTATGCTATTCCCATTTCCCAGAAATTCTTGATGCCTTGTGCCAGTATTGTTATACATCCTCAGCATGGCTGGTGAATATATCAGTTACTATGGCTTATGGAAAGATTGTCAAGTCACTGATTTCTTGATTTTCTGTTATTTAAAACAGTGTTGGATCTTGGGTGTTGAATTTAGGGTGATGTGTATCTTCTTTTCTCCTGGATTTATACAATTGTGGACATAACATGGTTAAATAGTAAAAAATCACATTCTGCGAAAGCCAGAGGTAAAATCACATAATCACACATAAGAGGTATCTGTTTCTATATCTTTTACAAGTGAGCAAATGAGCCTCTTTGAGTTTGGTTTTCATCTCACAAATAAATATAGTAAAAATAAAGCACTGTCCTATTCCCACTGTATTTCCAATATCAAATGCACCCATCCCCTGAAAATAATATTTATTGATGGCCTACTCTGTACTAGGCAGTATAATATGTTATACATTCCAGGTGGGAGGATGAAGTTCAGATTAGTGGTGAAGGCAGGCAGGAAGTTCATAAACACTAGTTAATCTGGCGTGGTAATAGATGTTGTAAAAAAAGAAATCAGTTAAGGGAATGAGGAGATGAAGCCCTGAAGAAGTGGCATTTGAGAAGATAGCTGAAGGATTAAAAGTAATGTGGGGGAGAGCAAGAAAATAGACATTTTAAAGTCATATTTAAGAAATGACAAGAAGCTGAGACTTGAAGATGCAGAATGGCCAACACTTTGTAGACCTTTATAAGAAACGTGGCTTTGAGTCCATACATGATACTAAGTCACTGGAGAGTTTTGAGTGGAAGAGTAGCATGATTTAAGTTTTTAGCAGGTAACTTTGGGGGATGGCAGGATGACAGCAATTGTAGAAGGAGGGCATTAATAGAAACCAGTGAGTGAAGGGGTTATTACCATAAGCCCGGTAAGCCATATGTTGGCCTGAATAACAGTGGTAGCAATGGAGTGTTGAGAAGTGACTTACAGATATAATGTAAGATAAAGAGGACTTCCTAAAAAATTGGATGGCATAAGAAAAAAAGAAGAATCAAGATAAATCTAAGGTTTTGTCCTAATAATTTGCAAATGACGGTGGCATTTACTGAGATGGAGAATACCAAGAAATATATTTCACTGTGAATATTCAGGGGGGATTTCTGCCTTTCACTTGTGAGTAGGACCAGGGAACCAGCCAGACCAGGATTCCCTGTACCCAGCGAGGCGGGGTCGTAGAGTAGATGTGGTTTTCACGTTCTGGCAGAGAGGCCTGAGAAAGACCCATAGAGCTGCCTGAAGCCAAATGTGGTGTTGGAGCAGTTGAATATATTCCCTAAACCCAAGGACAACACTGACATGGCACAGAAAATTAAAGATCTCAACCTTGGTGATAGTAATAAAGGAAAACATACCCACAGTCTGTGGGAAGATAGCTAAACCCATTCTGAAAAAAGTATCTCAGCAAAAGCCAGAACAAATCAATGATGATGTCTCAGATAAGACATATCTACTTTACCACATTTACCCATTCATTTATCAACACCTGAAATGAGGTATATGCCCCAATACTCCACTTTGTTCCCGCTGGAAAACCTGGAAAAATTTTTTGAGATAATATGAAAAGACCCCAGAAAAGATTAATTTCATTATGCATTTGAATAGAGGCTTGTTACAATTCAGTTACATGAAAAATGAAGATTAGCCCCATGGTATTTCTAAGCTTGTGAACTTGAATTTGTATCTTCTATGTCGGACAGAAAGGATTCTAGGTCTAATTGGCATAGATTTGGGGGGCCTGGGTGGCACAGTTGGTTAAATGTCTGCCTTCAACCCAAGTCATAATCCTATGGGATCGAGTCCCAAATTTGTCTCCCTGCTTGGCAAAGAGTCAGCTTCTCCCTCTATCCCTCTCCTCTGCTCGTGATCTCTCTTTCTCGCTCTCCCTCCCCCTCTCTCTCTCAGATAAACAAATAAAGTCTTTATCAAATCTCTCTCTCAGATAAACAAATAAAATCTTTACTAAAAAAATAATAATTGGCACAAATTTTGGAGAGCCAGAACAAAAAAGAAGAATCACTGAAGTACCTGAAGTATGTGAGAGCTAAGTGAAGACATATTGCCTCATCACATTTGACCAGCAATTTCTATGGAGATTAACAGTCATCGCAAATTGTTAGAGTAAATGAATTTAATTCCTATCAGGAATACATAAAATATTTCAAGATAATTTTTCAAATATTCAATTTAAAGTGAGCAATATAATAAATAATATAAAGATTTATTTATTTATTTATCTATTTATTTATTTATTTATTTATTTATTTAAAGAGACAGAGAGGGCATGTGAGAAAGTATGTGGAGGGTAAAAGGGGAGAGGGAATCCTGAAGCATGGAGCTGGACAGAGATCTCCATCCCAGCCCCCTGAGATCATGACCTAAGCCAAAACCACGAGTTGGCTGCTTAACATACAAACAGCCACCTAGGTGCCCGATTTGGTCATTTCTTATTAATTCATTTGTTTTCTGAGATCACAAGTTAAAAAAATCTTCAGCTATGTCATGTCATGCCTTGGGAACTGGGCACATGCACTCCAAGTGGCAGTGGCTGTCACAATGCTGGTACCTAGAAAAAGTAGCTCAGGTAAGGAGTATCACTTACTAAATGTTATCTCAACTAGATTCACGCCTGTTTATGTTGATGACATGACACGATGCCAAATATTTCTTTGTAAATATATATAATTATATAAGGTATATGACATATATATGACATATACATGTCACACTGTTCTCAAGGAGTCCAGTGGGTCTCAGAACATTTTACTCAAGAACCACATTTCCATTTATCTGTTCATTAAAACAAATGAACATAAATTCTGATGTTAATTATGTCCTAAGGGAAAATATTCTCATTTTGATATACAATAATATAGAATTATGCTTTGTAATTCTTTAGTATAAAATATGATGGAATTAAATTTGCATATAGAAATGCTTAAGACTTTTACTCAAAAATTACAAATTTGGTGAACTATTCAACAAATGACCTAAAAGCATAGGATGACATCAGAAACTATGTCTTCTCATTGCTCCTCAATTATTTTTGAAATTTTTTTTGTGACTTCATGATTGTTTTGTGAGTTTGTGTTTTGTTGATTCCATGGTCTATTTTCATATCAAAATGTAGAATCAAACATGAAATCATAAAACACAATATCTCCAAAAGGACATGAAAAATTCTGGGAACCTCAAAACTTCCAAACTAAAGGTGATTAACAGAGAGAGTGCTTAAAGGACAGGTTAGTATTCAGCCTTCTGCAGTGGCCTCATTGACAATCAGCTGTGGACAAGCCTAAACAACAGCAAATTTTTCAAAGGCTTTCCATAATAGAAAAAAGTAAAAAATATACTTTATTTGTGCAGGAATGTGGATACAACTCTAGTGCTCTTGTTCACAGTACTTTTGTAGTCTGCACAAAGTATCTCATTCCACTGGACTATAATAGTGGGCCAGTTATTATGAAACCCACACCAAAATTCCTTGTTTATTTGTTTAAACAATTTTTTTAAAATTTTATTTATTTATTTGACAGAGAGAGATCACAAGTAGGCAGAGAGGCAGGCAGAGAAAGAGGAGGAAGCAGGTTCCCTGCTGAGCAGGGAGCCTGATGAGGGCCTCGATCCCAGGACCCTGAGATCATGACCTGAGCCGAAGGCAGAGGCTTAACCCACTGAGCCACCCAGGCGCCCTGTTTAAATGACTTTTAATTTGTATTTTTTATATGAATGGAAAACTCTGAGCTTTTAAGTAAAACTAGGGCAGTACCTGGATCCAGGTGGAATGACACAGAACTTCTAGATAAAGTTAACCCTGTAAAAATGTCCTTAGAAAATTTAGTACCAACTGTATCATTTTTGAAACAATTATCACATAGTGGCTCAAATAACTTTGATGTGGGTCTCAAAAACACTTTTAATGTCATCCTTATTAATCATGACAAGTATATCTACAATATTTTAGTTTTGCCTGTCCAGCAACTGTTAGTTTCTGGAGGAAATAGCAGCCTAATTTACCTTTTAGAAATCATCTTCCCACAATCTAAATGACTTAGGTAAAATAATAAGTGATATCTCTACTATCTTTTCTCTTTTCTGCCACATCTGAGAGGGAGTCACCTGGATCGTATTTGCCCCAAGGCCTAGGTGTTCTTCTTCTTTAGATTCCAAGGACTACCCCATATGATTCCCATAAATTCTTTTTTTTTTTTTTTAACTTACTTAGCCAAAGAACTCCAACTGACACAATATGCAATAATTTAAATCAACATGGATTTCATTCCTGGACATTTATAAGTATTGTCATAAACATGACAGTCTTCTGAACTATGTTGCCCACATCCATTTGAATGGAATCATACCCATGAGTTTGAAGGACTATTACCTGCCTGAGCAGGGTGTTGAAATATATGAATCAACCTGTAGTTCATCTGGAACTATTCTTCTCTCCCTCCACACGACAAATAACTTTATATTAGAAAATGCCCTTCTTACTTTTATTGCATGTGGTAATATAGTTTTACTTACAAGGGCATTTTTTTGGCTATTATAAATATTAAATTTTGTTGAGTCAAGAGACGTTGTAATAATAATGCCTTCCATTTACAACACTTCGTATTATATAAGAAAATTGTGACTATATCAGTTACCCTGTTGATGTCACATAGGTGAGGATACTGTGGCTTACAGAGGTTAAATGGATTTCCTGGTCATGCAGTTGGCAATGTCAGAACTCAGAACAAACTCAAGTTTTTCTAATTCACAGTCCAAAGTTCATTTCTTTATCTCATTAATAGGCTCTGTCTAGAGGATCTCACAGTAAATGTTACAAAAATAGTGTTCTTAATGTGTCATTCAGGAAAGACCCTATATGAAGGGTTGATAGATATAGCTCAGATATAAGATTTAGGCAACCAAAATCCAATCAAGATGCAACTGTGTTTGTAATGCAAATAAATTTCTGTTTAAAAACCTAAAACTCAGAAGAATGATTAAAGTTATAGAATAGATGGAGTCTAATAATCTTACAAAATCTCACAGGAATTTTGCATTTTGTTGTCTATTTTGTTTCTCTAAGAGGGAATTAAGACCCCTCAGCCTGCACCTATAAAGCAGACTGATTCTCACTAGTCTCGCCAATGTGCCTTGGAGAGGAATCTTCTTACTCTCAGAGTTAAGCATTATTGAATGTGGATAGAACAGTGAATCAAATAAAAATCAGGCAAAGTCCCTGGATTTATGGTTTATATACCAACAAATAGAAATAATTTGTATTACATTAGGAAGGCTATAGATACTACCTGCTTTTCAACTTGTTTTTTTAATAGGATCTCATGCATTTTTCTCAAAGACGTAGTATTAAGTGGTAGTAAATAACAAGCAAAAGATTAACAGGTTTCTACATACTGTCTATTTGGTGGAGATGAAACTTGTCTGAGTTGGTCTCACCTGAATTTGGGGAAACTATAAGGAATATTGTTTTTAATCAAGAATTCTAATGTCAGAACTCACCAGAAGCCTTGGAGACTCCATCAGATGTTTCTTGAACTTGAGACTCAGAACACACAGCTGGAAGACACACTAAAAACTCTGGGCCTGAAATATATATGCAACATTGTAATGATTTATTTCTTATTTTTTTTAAGATTTTATTTATTTATTCGACAGAGAGAAACAGAGAGAGAGAGGAAACACAAGCCGGGGAGTGAGAGACGGAGAAGCAGGCTTCCCGCCGAGCAGGGAGCCGGATGTGGGGCCCGGAGACCCGGAGAACTCGGGTCTCCGGGATCATGACCTGAGCCGAAGGCAGTTGCTTAATCAACTGAGCCACCCAGATTTCTTTTTTATTATAAAACTTATTTTATGTCCTTAAAGTATTCATATTAGTGCTTTTATTTTTTAATTACTGCTTTTAAAATTATCTGTTGCTGAATAACAAATTACCCCAAAACTTAATGGCTTAAAGCAACAATCGATTATTTATCTGAAGTTTCTGTTGGTCAGCAGTTTGGGCTGGGCTTACCTGGATGGTTCTGGTACTAGTCTCAGCTGGGGTCATTACTGTATTTATGGGTAACTGAGAAGTTGCCTAACATTGGCTGTTTTAGTTTTTTCTGTTTCATTTTCTGGAACAACTAGGGCAACTGGAAAATGTGTCTATCAGCTGACTAGCTTAGATCCTTCCCCTGATTCACAAGATTCTAAAGGCAATCAAGGAAGTACAAATCCCAGTGTGCAATCTCTTTTCAAACCCTTGACGTTCGGTTAGACAAAGCAAGTTGTAAGGCCAAACTGGGGTCTGTAGGAGGTGCTGCCAGTGGGATAAAAAGAGAAAGAGTATTTATGGCCACTTTTTTAGTATACCACAGATCATTTATTTGTTGGCTGGTTGGTCCGTTTTCAGTGCTAGAACAGGTTAGGTGTGTCCTATGTCACATATGGCATGGACATGTTCATGTAATTTCCATTGTAATTAAAAATCAGAGAAGTTAAATTATGTCTTTTTACATTATCAATTTAAATTCATATTCAATGAAAACTTAGATGGATGCATTATAAGCCTTTCAAAAGTCCCTAAATTCATGAATATGATATAACCATATAGTTTTTTCCATAAAATAAAAATATGCTTCATTGTTCATCATCCAAATTAGAGCTACATTACATTTTTAATTTATCCAAAATTTCTATTTTCTGGTTAAGAAAGAAAAGCAAAAAGCATTTTCTTAGACCTCTTCCTCTTTATTCTGATCCACTATGAGGGCTAGTAATTGGTTTTCTTTTCAAAACCATTTTTATAGAGAGGGACTTACACACACATTACTCCACAAACTTATGACACTACTATCACTTCATTTTGATTATTTCAAATAAGCCGATGAGTAGAGACAACATAACACCATAAAGCAATGAAGAAGGTAGGGGGTCCATCAGGTTCACTCAGTAGTCGAATGTCTCTTTCCTATCTATGAAGCCTCTCTAAGCATACAATTTCAATTGAAGCCATCAGCAAAATCACTGAAACGCCACATAATTTTTAGGATCAACACAAAAAGTTGAAACCAAGAATGTTAAATCTGTAATGACTGAGATTGTATACTACCATTCCTCACAATCAAGAAAAATTGAGGGCACCTGGGTGGCTCAGTGGGTTAAAGCCTCTGCCTTCGGCTCAGGTCATGATCTCAGGGTCCTGAGATGGAGGCCTGCATTGGGCTCTCTGCTCAGCAGGGAGCCTGTTTCCTCTGCTCTCTCTGCCTGCCTCTCTGCGTACTTGTGATCTTTCTCTCTGTCAAATAAATAAATAAAATCTTTAAAAAAATAAAAATTGAAATATTTGAGTACATATAAATATATGGGTATATATAAATGTTGGCTTATGTTTTAATACAAGTTGTATTATATGATGCATAACTTGCTTTTAATTATACCAGCATTATCTGAAACCTCTCAAAATATTATACCTCTAAGGAATTTATTCTAAAAACTATCAGCAAAGAAATACTCCATTAGACTACTGAAGCATTTTTTTCATAATTCCCAGCACTTACCAGTGGGGTTGGCATATATCTAACATATGCTCCCATATGACCTATCATTCAAGCACTGAAGCTCCATACAAGTATTTTGATCGTGCCCTTTCTTATAGTGTCCTTTCAGTGTTCTTTGGTAAATGCCTACTACAACTCTATCCAACATTAATTACCCAGTTAAAAAAAATACAAAGAACTATTAAACGATTCAGCATAAAATGTGATGAAACTTTTCTCTGCCACATTAAAAAAAAAAAAAAAGTAACTCTCAACCACCAAACAAAAATTAAACGGTGGTAGCTGAAGAGTAGCTTTGTTGGCCAATAGAGGAGTCACAAAGGAAACGTCTGGGAAGGTACTTTGATCTCTGCCTGATGTGCCCACCGTGGTTAGCATGGGATGTTTCTCCCCTTACATAGAGCGAGGACTCAGGAAACTTCTCCACACTGTTGGGAGGGTCAGACAATGGAGGGGACAATGGAGGGGACTTTGGGGGGTATGTGCTGGGGAATGATTGCTAAGTGTACTGGATTTTCTCTGTTTGCCACACCACGCAGTCAGCTGTTTTCAAGTCCTTGATGTACTGTACTTTTCCCTCTTAAGTTCCTAGCACCCTCCAGCAAGCTTTTGAATTATAGTCACACATCTACACCCTGTTGTTCTATAAAGATAATAAAGAAACACTGTAACGTGCTACATTTGGACAGCCTTGTCCATGAGGCAAAACAGATGTCAAGAGAGGAGGACTATCAATCTAAAGCTAAAGTGAGAGGAGAAAATTAAAATAAAAACTTCAAAATAAATCATTCACTAGGGAGTCAGCAGATGACAGAAATGACAAAGTGGAGTGGCTGCTCCAGGGAGGAAGCTCAAGACAGGCTCGAGATCCTGTTTCAGAACCAGAGTGCATTCAAAGGGTCAAAACCACCTCATTTTAAACAGGATCATCTGTGGATCCATGAAGGAATTGCAGGAGGTAGACATTCTTCGGAAGCTAATCATGGGATTCCCCTGGTCTCTTTAGAAACACATGTCCAAAAGCTAGTCATGAATCTGTAATCAGCACAGATTAAAATGCATCCTTCCCAGGCTCTAACTTGCCCACACAATCTTTGAACCTCTCCATATCTATGCAAATGTTCTGTTGTATTTCTCTCTGTGCATCTACTCTCCTTCCTCCTTTTATCCACTCCTCCTCTCTCACTCATTTTTGTTCCATAGACAGATAGATGATAGATAAAGAGATGATGGATAGATGATAGATAGATGATAGATAGATGATAGATAGATAGATAGATAGATAGATAGATAGATAGATAGATAGATGATAGATAGATAGATAATACATAAGAAAGAAAGAGGTTGGATGATGGTTCTCTTTCTGTTTTTTCTTTCTTTTTTTAAATCTCCCCCCTTTAAACTCTAAAACTCTGACAAGCAGGAAACAAGTATGATTTTCTTTTTTTCTTTTTTTAACATTTTTTTCTGGGGGGGGGGCAATGGGAAGAGCAAAGGGAGAGGGAGAGAAGGAAACTTAAGTAGGGTCCACACCCAGTGCACAGCCTAACGTGGGGCTCAGTTTCATGACCCTGAGATCATGACCTGAGCTGAAATTGAGAATCTGAGGCTTAACCGATTGAGCTACCTAGGCGACCCCACATATGCTTTTAAATGCTGCACACCCGTGTGCTTAATTCATACAGTGGCTGCTGAGAAATACTTTTGCACTGCCTGATTAAATGATTCAGAGTTTTAGACTTCTTTTACAAAACATAATGGAAAATATGCATGTAACAGAATATATACAATGAGAACCAAGTGCTTTTGAATGTTTTCAGAAGAAAAATGCCAAACCCTGCTTGGCAAAGACATGTGACTTTATTTTATTTCAATGGCACATCAAGAGGAACAACAGAGCCAATTTTTAATGTTTAAAAAATATAGAAAAATACTCAGAATCAGCAGTCTATTTCTGTTTTTGTAAGTTCTCTGTTTTGGCACTGAAGAAATTCTATTGCTAGGGCAAGACGATCACCCTGTTCTTGATTCTGTGGCATATAATTTGAAGATTTCATAGCACTGAATAATAGCAAGCATCTGATTCAGTTAGTGTTCAAAAAGCTCTGGTTAAGCAAAGATCCATCTGGCCTGAATCAAAGTGGGTGAGAGCTTACCAGAGAACCAGAAGGAAGAATAGCTATGTTGGGACAGCTGAAATGGTGTCCAGTTCTCTGTGGAAGTAAAATTCCAGGGAAAGAGATGGTTCATCTAATTTGAGTCTCATTTACGAGGCCCCAAGTGTAGAGAACTAGGAAAGAACTAAGTCAAAACCCCGTTTCTTTAGTTTCATGCAAGACTATACTACAGTTATCTTACTTACACGTGCCTGTCCTTCTCCACATTAGTACTATAGCACAAACATCATGAATATTACCCTCATTCTTTACCAAAATACGAAACTCCTTGTATCTCAAAATCACTTGCCCTCCCATCTCACAGTAAACATGCCAGAAGTTCTTAATATCGGTAGCCTGTTTATGTTTGTGTCCATTCATTTTTATATTCTACAACACAATGCCTGAATTCTCTGAAAATAATAAACGTTATTTAAGGAAGGCCTAGAGTATGACCACTTATAATTTAGAATGATTGAACAAAAGAATACAGAAATATCTCAAGGACACAAGCAGAGGCAATGCAATTACCTTTTCCTGCCCGATCTAGATAAGGTAGTAATTTACTGAAGCATACCTGCTTCAAATACTAAGGGAGTCGCTAGAGATGATAAGATGGCTTTCTGGATCTAGGTTTCATCAGCAGCACAGACACCACAGACCTTTCATTTCCATATTCCAGATGATGCAAAACAGTCACTTCATCTCAAGGCCTGCAGAGAGGCCCATGAAGTCACTGCACTGCATTAACTTGCACCTCTGGGCCTCGAGATGGTGGTTGTAAAATTTTAAGTGTTTGGATGAACACTTCACGGCATTTGACGATGAATGCTTTTCACAATAGAAAATGTGAGTCACACAACTTTTACAAGGGGATCTGCCTCAGGAAGAAAGCCTGAAAGACGGGAATGAAATGTTAGCTCTGCCAGAAGAAAATCAGGAGGCCGACCAAAAGACAACATGTGAAACCAAGTTAAGTGACACTGCATAAATCAAAGTTCCATTTTGCTATTTAGAAAATGGGCTTTGGCACCAAGATCTTCATTGTCCTGAGCAACAGTAGAAGGAATCAGAATGGTTGCTACAAAAGGTTATAGAGTTCCTCCGTACATGTTCCCTCTCTAGACCTTAGGCTTTGTCACGGCTGAAAATGATAGGAACATTTTCTTGCAAACATTATTCACATTGACATATTTAATTACATTCAAATATCATGTAATACCTCATGCCATGCGAAGCCTTGCGTCTGTGTGGAGAATAGGATGGGGGTGGCATTATTTATCTCTTTGCCCAGCAGCAACCCAACAATCCAACAGGTTTCTATTTTATAATCCGCATAGATGTATTTCGTATTTCACATAAGGTATAAAATGATGGTAATTGGAGAAGACTGGAAAGGCAAATATAAACATCCCAGAAATGAAAATTTACTTCCACAACTAAATTATTAGTGTTTAAGGAATTGACTCAAACTTAAGACATTTCCAAAAATACTTTTTTAAAATGCATTTTTAGTTTTTGTAGCTGCTGGTTTTTCTGAATAAGCTTCCCTAACTGATAATATTTTTAAATTTATTAGGAAATTTTACCATCACAAATGTCATATTTTCCAATAATCGAATTGGGATTTAAAATAGGTTGAATATAAGGAACTTTTAAAATAATAAGTACTTTCACTATCTTTCACTTTGAATTTTTGCAATTTTACTTTAAATATAAATGTTATTATTTATTCAACTATCTATATCCTCTAGGTTCTCTAAAAATTCAAAAGAAATGACAGTTTTAACATATTTCAAAGGTGTTACACTTTCTCTGTTTTTATTTCAAAATGAATATAAATACTTTGGTTTATAACCAACAACAATAAACAAAGGATAATGAAAACAAAGGGGATAGCAAGAATTTAAATGTAAATCACAGAAGCATAGTAGAGTGCTATCCATTAAAAGTTCAGTTCCAGTTCTCCAAGTCATATTCCCAGAGATCTAATAATATCTATCTTACAACAACAGGTACAGATCTGTTTTTTGAAATGACACACATTATGGGTAATCTTCCCATTAGTCACTCACAGACTCCAATAGAAGTAAAAAAAACAAAAACAAAAACAAAAACAAAAACAAAAATGTGGAGAGGTAAAGAAAGCAATGCTATAAACACAATTATCAGCATTAAATTGTGTAAGCCAAATTGCTACAATGATTTGCTCAGTCACTGTCACTTGCTAAGAATGGAAAAAGTTTACATAGTTGTAAAAAAAGGTACCAGTTAGTATCTGAATTTTGTGCTCTTTTCCCTAGGTCAAATACAGCTGTATTGTTTTCTCTCCCATGAAATGACTATCTAGTAAGTAAAAATGATTCCATTATAGACATAACACTTAATTTCCTCTGATTTTTAAAAACTAATTATTTAAAAAAAAATTGGTCTAATATTTTTATATCACATCACTGGAAATACATTTCCCCTCAAATTATAATATATATGGCTTTCAGAATACTATGCCTGGAAAATAAGACTTTTTTTCTTAAAAAGAGTGTTTTCAATTTAATATTCAATACTGGTTTACTATCAACATGTAAAAAGTAAATGCACATTCCAAAAAACAAAAGTAAATTCGTTACCCAAAACCATGTGCTAGAGACCACATGAAGGCACACAGCTGCTTGCTAAATCACATGTGTATGATGAAAAAATAGTAATTAGATTAGTTTCCCCAAACCTAAGATTTGTACTTAAGGTAACTTTTCCATAGCATCAACAACTTCAGAACATTTCTCCCGATGTTTGAAAACTTCAGTTAAAATAAGTAGACATTCTGGTGCCTTTAAACAGATCCTAATGTCCTCAGTACCTTACAAATGAATCATTCCAATTTGTAATTTCTAGGGTCAAATGGCAATGGCTTTTAATAAGCAAAAAGTAAAGGATTAAAACACTTCTTCAATGACTGGTGAATGTCACTAAGAGTCTTCTGTAAGTACATTAAATGAAAGTGATGAGAGAAAGAATCTGTGCAATTTCAAATTTAAGTTTCATGAAGAGGACAAATTCTATGTAGAAATGGGAAAGTTACTATTTTCTATTTGAAATCAGAATACAGTGAAACATTTTCACTCATTTTAGCTTCAGGATCCTCTGAGAGATCTAGGTCTAGATCCAGCCTCTTCTCATCTGTGAATGCTGCTATTTTGGAATTAAAGTCCTTAGTAAATCCTTCTGTCCTCCTCATGGGCTCTTTTCTAGAAAGGCTTCAGAGGAACCTCAGGTCTAACATGTATATATGTACATTCATAAAAAGATGGTGTCTCCAAAATGTCTTACTTCTGGCCATATCAACCCATGGTACGTCTACAGAGGCTCAATCTCCATCTAACCCCAGGTCTTGATTTTATTGCCAGTACCTTAACGATACTTGAAAAGATAAGTTTACCAAACAAATGGTAGCGTCTTCATCAACTTTTAGTCAGGGATCATAAAAGTGGACAGGAGTTTACATGAATCTGACCAGAAAATACTGGCCACAGTTTGAAAGGATTACCACAGAAAAAGTGCTGCCACCCCAAATGGCTAAAATTTAGCTGAGACATAAAGCTTGTACCACTGTCATGGTTTAGGAGAAAAATGAAACATTCATGCATGATATTTTCCCAGAACCATCCACCCATCCTACACCCATAGGAAAAAGCTCACCCTTTCCAGAATACTTTCTTCCCATGCTACATGCCAGTTGTGACAGAGATTGGTATATGCTCACTAATGCTTTCCTTTTGCCTAGGTACTAAAGCTACCCTTCAGTTCTCTGGAATTCTTGCAATGTTTTTCCATCCCTGCTTACACCCTAAGACAAGTGTGTTTTCTTCATGCCTTCTCTTCTCTTTCACTACTGAGTTGGAATAAACCCAGAAAATTCCTATAAGTTTGTAGATGAGAGATACAGAGCCACAGTATGAAAGGAGCCCAAGTCCCCAAGTGACCACATGCAACAGATTCTCTTTCCCTCTGCCTGCACTGAACCTCCACAAAAGCAGAAAATAGACTCTTAGTCTGTTACTTTTCCTCAAGTTTGGAGGTTGTTATATCATTTAGCATACCCTGATTAAACAACTTCTCTCATAGAGTTTTGTCACAGTCAAATATATAATCTTACCCTTTGAGTTTCTAAGAAAAAATTATTGGTTGTTATGGAAGAAATCTACCATGGTCAAATCAGTAGGAAGTTTACAAAGTGCCTCTCAGCTGGAGTGATTCTTTGCTTCTTTTCAGTCATGGTTCATCCAGGGTCCATTTTAAAACTATTTCTTTTTTGCTACTATAATTCACTTGCAAGGATGGAGAAGTCCGTACAAGAGGATAATGACCTTGGAGTTCCACAGAGAGGCTAGCCGTATGAAACAGAGATGAGGTCACTTTATACTGAGCTACATAACTATAATTTCAGAACGCAGAAGTGTTGTCATGTTATGACACTAACTTTAGTCTTGCTGGAAGTTTTCTTTGCTCTACAGTATAATAAACTATTCCACAAACCATAGATATGTGGGAAAAGAAGGAAATTCAAGTAGCTGAGTGGAATTAGCTTTATCTTGTAAATATTGCAGAGTTTCCTACATTTTCATCTTTGTAAGCAGTGTGTTACAACCCTTTGGGGATGAAAAACACAGGCAATGCATTAGAAACTTAAATTCCACTGCTTGACACACTGGAATTTTCAACCATTGTTTTCAGCTGGAAAAGTATAAAATAATAAACTTAGATGTTCTAAGTGTGGCCTTTGGAACTTTCTTTGTTGACATTATCATGGGCACACATATTAAAAGTGAAATGGAAGATGAATAGTTTACAGGGTAAAGAAATATTTTCCATCTTCACAATCTATGGTTTCAGGGCTCCCCTAAGGCTTTAAAATGAAGTCTACTTGGTGGTCTCAACTCTAACCCCTGGAGAATGTATTCCACATCTCCAACACAGAACACCTGATTCTGCAAAATTTGACACTTCTCTGCAGCCTCCACATAGAAGAGACTGAGGACTTGACATGCATGGAAATTAAATTATCTTCCAGCCCTAGAGACATACTGTCCTCCCAGGTCAGGGTTACATTAAGGTCAAATGAAGGAGCTCAAATTTCAACCAATTCCGTACTCGCTGTGAATCAACAGAAAACACATCCTTTGAGTTCTTGACAATCTGCTACATTGTACATGATCCATCAAAAATAAAAGTAGAATAAACACACCAAGTAAATCCCTTTAAAGGAAAATAGTTTTGCATTATCAATCTAGGTGGTTATCTTAAAAGCTAGGATTGCCTCTAATGTGTGAGCTTCCCATGAATTTGCAAATGCATAAATAAATTCTGAGACAGTTATACAAATTCAGTCTGTGTTAGCAAAGGCTAAACTGTTCAATAAAACCTTCATAGAAACTTAGGAGTCATTCACTTGCTGTTGTTGATTAGTAATTGACAACCCTAGGTAATGTCTGAATGGCTTAGATGCAGCCAAAAAGAGACTTTAGGACTCATCGTTAATGCCTCAGTGAAAATGTAGAAGGACTTAAAATATGAGATATCAGTCTTTTTTTTTTAAGGTTTTATTTATTTATTTATTTGACAGAGTGAAACAGAGCTAGAGAGGGAACAGAAGCATGGGGAGTGAGAGAGGACAGAAGCAGGCTTCCCGTTGAGCAGGGAGCCCGATGCAGGGCTTGATCTTGGGACTCGGGGATCATGACCTGAGCCGACATTTAAAAGACTGAGCCACCGAGGTGCTAGGAGATTTCAGTCCTTTTAATGAAAATTTATAATTGGTATTTACAAGTGCCCTTGAATACATAATTACATTAGACATACTTAAATGTTATATATTTTCTAAGATAATTCTTATTGCTGAAAGTTGACTATTTAAACTATCCACTTCCATTCAGTTCCTTCTCAGCTGACATGTCCAACCACCAATTGGCTAAAACAGGATAAAACTCAGCCAAATCAGAAAGTTAAAAATAGGGGCGCCTGGGTGGCTCAGTTGGTTAAGCGACTGCCTTCGGCTCAGGTCATGATCCCAGAGACCCGGGATCGAGTCCCACATCGGGCTCCCTGCTAGGCGGGAAGCCTGCTTCTCTCTCTCTCACTCCCCCTTGCTTGTGTTCCCCCTCTGGCTGTGTTTCTCTCTGTCAAATAAATAAAATCTTTAAAAAAAAAAAAAGTTAAAAAAATATATATAATGCCAGTGCCATAAAAAGCTTTCAGCATTCCGAACACATTACATTTCCCACACTCAGGCAAAGTATGGAGCATTAATGAATTTATGAAATTATGTCTATAAATTAAGATGCTTTATTCAAAGCCCTTGAAAATACCCAGACTTTGAATGTAGAAGATATGAAGTTCTTCTGAATTCCTAGAGGTCACCTACTCCTCTTTATCCTTTATGCTGCCTGATCTATAGCCCAGTTATTATGGAAGAGACACAATGTCAGGAAGGAAGCCTTCTTTCCTTCCTCACTGGTTAAAGCCATATTAATCTGTGGACTCACAACCTCCCAAGAAGTCCCAGCTTAAATTGTGCTGCCTTCAAGGCAGCAGGAGGTAAATCCAATTAGACATGTGCATCTTCTGTACCCATTCTGTGCACATGGGGTGTGAAACCAGATCATTGTTATCACCATCAAGTTCTCTGATCAGCTGTACTCACATTTTAATCACTGTGTGTTATATCAAACTGTCAAACTTCTTGCCACAAGAATTTCATGTTTCAGGCATTATGTGTCTCCTAGTTGAAAATGCTTATTTTCCATTTTAGGCAAATGAAAAGATCAATTATTAGGCAGTCTTATGTGAAAGTTTAGCTGGATCCCATGTTGTCTTTACATCATTCTTGTTCATCTGTTTGGGAACACTGTCATTTCTTTGTATTCCTCTTGCTTAGGAATTCCTGTTGAATTCTGAAAGTGAGAAATATGCCTAGCTATGCAACTCTTCTTAAAATGGAAAAGAAGTATTTTCAAGCATTTTCAACCAGTAGCTATATAAATGGATTGTATGCATATACATGTAATAAAATGATTAAAATGTGAAATCATCAAATTACTTAAGAAGTAAAGCTCAGCTTTTCATCTCTGTAGCCCCTCAGCACATCAGCATTAGGCCAAGGAGACTTTCTCCTACCTTGTTCCAAAGAGGCTTTCCTCTAATCTGGTGTTTTCAAGAAGGTTTCTTTCCATGGCAAATTTTTCCTATATTGTGTCTAGGGCACGAGCCTGATCTAGCCCATTTTATATCTGTAAATCATTATCCTCAGTGTCTCTCAAACTTTAGAACCTTCTCAAACGTTTTGAACACGTGTACATGGATAGAGTTTTCTGGTTAAAACTGCAAAGCCCTCTCAAGAGATACCTCCAAAATGAGGAGAGACAGCCGTGACAGCTACCATGCTAGAGGCAGCACCCTTGGAGAACTCTACTGAGTGGGAGCACCCACAACCCCCAAACTCCTGGTCCCATTGGTTTCATGTGAGGACAAAGGTAAGCTGGCTTTCTGCCCTCCAGGAAGATGGAAACTGATCTGGCCAAAGCACAAAACCACAGAAAGTTCCTGTTTCCAAAAAATAAAGACATGTTCTCCAACCAAATAGTCCAAATGGTTTGCTCACTTCTTTTATTCTAATTCGAAGTAATATATGCTGATTATTTAAAATATAGATAGATAGCGATACATTCACCTTTCCCCAATACCACAGCCTTTACCAGAGATAACTCTTATAAACCATTTATATACATTTATATAAATAGCAGGAATAGTCAAATTTTATATGATTGCATGTGTCAGAATTTGTGCCAAACACTTGTATAAATGCTCTCACTTAGTTTTTATAATAAAAAAATAGGAACTATTCTTTTTTTAAAGATTTTATTTATTTAGTTATTTATTTATCAGAGAGAGAGAGCGTAAGAGAGCACAAGTCATGGAAACAGCATGTAGACTGAGAAGTAGACTCCCCACTGAGCAAGGAGCCCAATGTGGGACTCGACCCCAGGACCTTGGGATCATGACCTGAACCGAAGGCAGACACTTAACCTACTGAGGTGTCCCAGTAGGAATTATTCTTTTTTTTTTTTTTTTTTAAAGATTTTATTTATTTGACAGAGAGAAACACAGTCAGAGAGGGAACACAAGCAGCGGGGGTGAGAGAGGGAGAAGCAGGCTTCCTGCCGAGCAGGGAGCCCGATGTGGGGCTCGATCCCGGGTCTCCGGGACCATGACCTGAGCCGAAGGCAGTGGCTTAACCAACTGAGCCATCCAGGCGCCCCACCAGTAGGAATTATTCTTATCTAAATTTTACAGATAGTAAAACTGGGCCACGGAAAAAAGAAGTGACTTGTCCAAGTTACACATCTAGTAAGAGACCCAGCTGAAATTTTAATCTGAGAATTTTTTTTCCAGATTCCATGGTTTTTTTTTTTTTAAAGATTTTATTTATTTGACAGAGAGAAACACAGCTAGAGAGGGAACACAAACAGGAGGAGTGAGAGAGGGAGAAACAGGCTTCCCGCCGAGCAGGGAGCCTGATGTGGGGATCGATCCCGGGTCTCCGAGACCAGGGATCATGACCTGAGCTGAAGGCAATCGCTTAACCAACTGAGCCACCCAGGCACCCCAACCAGATTCCATGTTTAAATACCATATAATACCATCTCTCAATAGACAAAATGACAGAGCTAGAGTGCAGGCGAAAGTAGAGCAGAGATAGCCAGATGGCACGTGCAGATTTCACAGTATATGTGCAGAGGTCAGCGGGATGTAGAAGTGGGTGTAGACGCAGATATAGAGTCACAGACATATTATGTAACTCAAGATAACTTGGGTTATTTTCTGTCTTTCTTACATTAATAAGACCATTCTCTGTATTGTTCAGGGAATTTTTCTCCTTTAATTCTTGTTTACTGAGATATAATCCAGTTATAACATTAGAAATTATTCAGTAGTAGATTTTCATGAATTTAGTCTACTGTGGTATATCACCACCACAGAAAAATATAGGATATTTTCACATCATGCCAAAAGTTTCCCTTATGCCACATTGAGGTCAGCCCTGCTCCCACCTCCTGGCCATGGTAACCACAGATCTGCTGCTTTTGAGACCTAACAATATATTTTGGAAATTATTCTATGGGAATGGTAAGAGTGGAATAAATTCCAGTGACTTTATAAAATATAATCTGTATTAGATAAACTGTGACTTATACTTCCTGTGTTTATAACAGAATTTGCACACTACATTGGAGATAGGGTTACTGAATAGATTTATACAATAGCCATTTTATGTTATTCTATTTCAAAATCTATAGCAAATGCTAAACAAGAGCAGTATGGACCACACAACTTTCTCCAAAAGGATTGCCAAACATTAGAAAGAAGTCGTATCTGTCTATTTGCCCTCCTTCAGCTTGCTGTAAAGCAAAGAATGTAGTTAATGAAAATTAGTGGAAAGGACTGGAAAAGGAAAGAAACACTAAAAACACTATAAACTATTTTCATAGCTTAAAAACTACATAAATAAACTTCCTGGAGATGGTGTAAAAATGAATTACAGAATTTTTAAGGGCTTGCTCTTCAGCTAAAATGCCAGGTCTGAAAATACTAAGAGAACAGCCAGAAAACAAAGGACTTGGACAATATTAGGGGAAGAGTTTCTTCTTCATAGATTTCTGATGCCAAAAAAGGAAGAAATTTTGAATACTTTCTTCAGCACAGCACAACTATGACCCTCAAATATCAGATTTAATATTCTTGGTTAGCATTTCATAAGATTCTACAAGGTTCCAAAGAACAAGTACAAAAATGTTTTCCCTGCAGATTAATTATTTTTGGCAAACTGGAATATGCCCAAAGGAATCCATAAGCTACATTCATTCACACATGCAAAGAAAGAAAGCTGAAGTTATTGATTAACAAGTTGATAAATTGTAACCCAGCCAGCATCTGGTTTTCATGGAATTGTCTGCTGTATATTGAAATGACAAAAGTAAAATGTCTGCACTTTCTCTGTATGTATTTCATCTAGTAGAGTATCACCCCACAGAAAATAAGGCTATTGGACTAAAAAACCTTTATACTTGTTTTGTATATTCAATTAAACGTGTTGGCTTAACCAAGTATAATCTGATGGCAAACGTATCACCTGGAGGTTCCTGGAAGGAATGTCAAAGCTTGAGGCTCATGGATGAACTGCAGGATGATATTTTGGAAGTGCTCTATAGGAAAGCACAAGGATACTATTCCAAAATATATTCTCTTTAAGAGGTACTTGAGAGCCCAAGATTCTGAGTATTACCTTGCCAGGGTGCACTCTAAAGGGATGTGAGTGGGAGATGTATAATATCCTCTCACCAAGATGATAGCAAGAGCATAACAGTTCCATTGCTGGTAAACCTTTATGAAGGTGAGACTGTTTCTTTCTCTCAAAATGCTTATCCCCCTATTTTATCTTTTTTTCTATCAAATTCAATCCAACACAATACCTAAGAAAGACTAATTTCATTCCTTTGCTTCTAGAATTAAAGATTTATTGCAAAGGTATAACACACCAGCCAACATCACCAAGTGGTCTAGAAACTTAGGAGGTCTAGCCTAGATCTTACAGTCAAAGAGGGAACTGCAGTCACTGAGTATTAATGCCAGTATTTCAGTCATCCTCAGAACACCAGCATCCATCCACTGAGCATGAACAGCTCAGTTAAATAGAGAGGCTTATGATTTCCCTCCATCAACAACTCCAGCCTTAAAGGCTGGGGTATCAGGTGGATTGTGGAACACAAAGTTCAATATCTTTATGAAAATTTTTGTGGTTTCATCATTTTATCCCTATATACAAAAGAATGGTTTAGAGATTAGTATATTTGAGGAGAGAAGACAGTATGTCTCAGTTTGGGCAGTGGATTCCTTTTAAGAAATGACTCATGAATACCGATCTCAAGACATAAATACGAGCTAGATTTTGATATAGCGGCTAAATATTTATGGTAGATGCTAAAAAATGTATCTGACTATTGCATTACTTTTAACTGAGGTTACATTGTTTTATTTGCCAATCATTCTACAAAGAAAATAATGCCAGTATTTACCTAGCACTTTGTTTTGAGGACTCTACATATTGAACCCTTGGAATAGCCATACAGAGTAGGTAGTAATGTTTTGTTTTATATAGTAAAATTGAGTCACAGAGAGATTCAGAGACCTGCCCAAGAGCAAGCAGTTTTTAAGTGAGGGAACAGGAGCTATAACCCAGGTCTTCAGTGTTTGAGTTCAGTGACATTCTATTTATTCCACAGCTCTCCTAAGTCACTTAGGCCAGAAATGAAAATGTGGTGAAAGTTACATAGAATGAATTAAGGAAAAATTTGGAATTTGTGAGACCCTAATGATTTCTAAAGCTAAGTATTAAAAATGGTCCTCTAAGATCCCAAAGCCACTAATGAATTGATTTATTAATAATAGAGACTCTCTTTATCTTGCCTTAAATCCCCCAAGTTGCTTCATACAGAATGTCCTAAAATCTTGAAATAAGATCTCTCCCAGTCAGTGGAAACCGGAAGATGGGAATGAGAAATGAGGCCTTGCCTGTTTGAGACTGAAGGTCTCAGGGCTTTTGTTAAGCTCTGGGGATAATCTGGTTTCTGGTATTAAAATCATTTAATATAAAGAACTGAACTTTTTAGAAGAAAATAGTCAGTAGTTTCCTTTACATATTTATTGAGGGTATTTAGATAGTTCAATTGTTTAAATTCCCATTAATTAAATCAAACTTCAAGCACAAGGTGAGAAGAAAACTAGATACGTATCCAGAAGCAAACAAGCCAAAAACATCTCATTGTTAAGCCAGATGACATTTTGTAACTCTAATAATTATTTATTCTTCATCATAGAAAGTAACTTTGGTTATCTATGCTTGAGCCCCCAAGTATATTTATATAAATACGAAACTCAGCTGATTTGGAAAAGAGCACTTGAGACTACTTAAAATAGTGTTGGTAAAATGGCTACACCAGATATTTATGCAATTTAGTGACAGAATTTGTATTTTGGTCTGGCAGATCTATCAACATTCTTTTGCAGTCATCATTTATGTTTCCTGCTTCTCAGTTTAGTCAATTTGATAAAATAAAATGCCACCTTAGCTTGTGAAAGGCCCTCTTTAGATTTGCCATTTGTAATTTCAGCAAATAAGCAAGTTCATATTTATTAATTCATTTATAATATCTGTTAGAACATGTGTACATGTAGAGGTAAAATTATTACAGTCATTGAAAACGTTGAATTGAATATGGAGGAAAAACATTTTTTTAACACTTCAAATTAAATATATATTTCTTTCAAGGCTATCATCAGAAGTTAGCTTTATAATTGAGGTGACCCTATTTTCTTCTTTCTTTACAAATTATTGTGTCAACTATTTAAATCAGCTTGCGGTGAACTCAGTAACATTATTGACTAGTTTATTTTAGTGCTTAGTAACATTATAATTACAGTGTAACCTTATTAATAACTAAGAATACACACACAAAAAATAACAAGACCTTCTAATTAAGCTCCCACCAGCTCAGATAAGTTTGGGTTCTCAAGTTTCCCTCATTGCCACAACTCCCACATGGCCCTGAGCTTGTTATGCAAGCACATTTAACTGCATTTCATATATATCATCGTCAATATCTTTATTCAGCTAAATCTAAGTACCCTGGAGGTTGAATCACTTCTTTCATTTATCCCCAAAATCACCTTTTTAAAGAGTTTTCTATTATGAGATGGCCATTAAACAACAGGTTGAATTAGATCAACTCGTTCTGGGTCTTTATACTTGATTTCAATAAAGCAAGAGGTTTCTGAGGTGTGGGGCACTCAGCCATCTTCAGTGTCAATGGATTATGATAAGTATTACATATAATCCCAAATGCTGAAGCCCTTCCAACACTCCATTTTTTGGCAATTTAGCCTTTTGGTGAGAGTAAGCCTGTTTGATGGATGGTCCTGAACAGGAGTTATGTGATCTTTGGCCTTTGTGTGATAGAAAACATTTTTTGGAAAAACGGTGTCTTGTATAATCCATCACGAAACAATCTTTCAATTTATCTGTTTTGACTCCAGTCTTCCCGCACCGACATAAATGTGCTTCAGATAATGTTAGTCCCAGTTCAGATGAAATTCTGCATTGGCAATCCCCCCATTATTGCCAGCTGGAACAAGGCCTCCTTTTAGCTTACAACACATTTAAGATCCAGGCCCAGAAACTAGAAGAGCTATTTGTTGAACACGGATCATGTGTGTGAACACAGCAGATGTGGAAATGCTGCTACAGCCAGATTCACACTACAAGCAGGAAAGGATTTGTTGGGGAGGGGGGGGCGGGGATGACTCTCACTATGACCTGACTGTGCTGAGAGATCCAGAGGCCATCTGGCCATCTTTATACCACCATATATATATATATATATATATATATATATATATATATATATATATATATATATATATAATTTGCGGGGTTGTAAAATTTTGCTCTGTTTCCATTGCTTTTAAGTAGCCATAGCACTCACCAAGAAGCCATCGTCTCATAATGTTTGTGTAGGTGCAAACCAGCAAGAGAAAGATCTTGGCGAATTAGAAAAGAGAAAACCACCTATTGCACCTTGGACTGCTTTCTGGCCTAGCAAATGTTTCCTTTCTGTTTTGGCTATGGTTTCAGAGCCTTGAAGGCAAACGGTGGGTGTGCAAGGTACTTGATTTCTTAAAATGCAGATTCTTAAATCACTCACTCCCTCTCTATTTCAAATAGCATATAGTGAGCAATCTGTTTGCAATAATAATAGACATAAAAATTCCCCAGTTCCCACACCCCCCAGCTAAATGGATGCTGATACTAGAACTGCTGTGTTTACTTTGCACCTGAATTCCACTGTGGTGAGTATTTGGGAGACTCATATTCCAAGAGAAGCTTCCAAATGGCATTCTGGCAGATGACAAAGAATACAAATATAGTTCATTTTTAGATTAATTTATAGGCAGCCATGTCTAAAGCCCCTTGGGCATCCAACAAAATTAGGAAAAAGAAAAATAACTACAAACACATCCAAGAGAAATATATCCAAATAAAACCAAGATCAGGAGCTCAAAATAAATAGTGCTATAATGAATACCACAAACTACAAAGGGAAAACAAAACTTTAAGTTACTCAGAGCCCTGGGGAATGGAGCTGTGATTAACCAATTCACAGTTGCAAAGTATTTTGAAGTATAAACCTTTGTATCATTGAATTCTATGACTTTGGAATAAGCAGTCACAGGAAGATGCTTTTCCTGGCCAACCTTCTCCTGATTGCAGCTCGCAGAACAAATTCCAAGTCTACAAGCTGCTCCAGGCAACTGAGGCAGGGCCAAGAGCGCAGTGTCCATTATTTGATTTATTTTAATCACGTTTCAGAACGAATTAACAAAAGTTAATAGATATCTTCTGTAAAAGAAGCTGAATAATTTCATACTTAATAAAAGAAATTACTGGCCTTAAAGAGGGAGAAGTAGAAGGGTAAAGGGAATGGGGAGCCTGGATGGCATAATAGACAGAGCGACAACCTCTTGGTTTCCTGCTCAGGTCATAATCTCAGGGTCATGATCTCAGAGTCTAGAGATAGAGCCCCCGTTGGGCTCCATGTTCAGCACAGAGACTACCTGAGATTCTCTCTCCCTCTCCTTCTGTTCCTCCCACTTTTACTCTCTCTCTCTAAATAAATAAATCTCAAAAAATACCACAAATTAAATAAAAAGAAGAAATATTTTAAAAATCTATTAAAAAGTTATTAGACAATTAACTGTATTGTTGATTTACCTGAGGATGATGGGAGATACTTTTTCCTAACAATAGTACAATGGTATACTTAAGTCATCTTAACACCAGAGTATGCCTGCATGGCATCTTTGATTCAAAACCAATTCATGGTGTTGATTAAAGTCCACATTTAAATGTTTGGCTCCTCTTTATATAGAGTTAAAACAAGGAAATTTATGCATCAAATAAACTGCATAAGATTTTTGATGTTTGGTTACCTAATGAAAACAATTCTGTCTTCTCATCTTTCTGTGCTCTGAAACTAGCACAGCGCGGTACAAAGCTTAGAAATCAGAAAACTGGACCTAGGGTGGGCCCAAGAATTAGTTGGAACTGCTTCCTGTACCACACCAAAGAGATGTTACTGAGTCAGATCTTAGAGTGATGCCAGGATTGTGTCTGTAGCTGAGTTGTTGAGACCTTTGTCCAAGCGTAACTGTCAAAGCACTACTACCATGTGGAAACCAGACAGCAATAATTTGAACAAATTTGACTTTCTCTGAATGACTGAAATTGAAATTCCAAAGTGGAAGGTTAATGAAACTCAAAATATAGCATCATCAAATTTGTGCAATATTTCAATTTAATAGATTGGGGGGTCTCTGTTAATACTGAAAAATATATTCAGGTTTTTATCATATTTTTTATTATTTATTTTTTCTATTTGAGTCTAGTTGACACACAATGGTACATTAGTTTCACATGTGCAGCACAGTGATTCAATGTTTCTATAGGTTATGTTATGCTCACCACAAGTGTAGCTATCATGTGAATGTATTTGTAAATAAATTAAATAGTCCAATATACTAGTTCTCAAACAACATTAAGCAAAAGAGTGATGTGTGTATATATGTACTTTTTAATGAAATAGTAAACAAAATATCAAAATTTTATCTCTGAAGGAGATAAAAATAGAACTGGTCTTCTGGAAGCAAGACCAGGGGACTATGATTTCTGGTTTATCCTCCTCTTTCTTATATCACATCATAATTATTTGTTTAGTTGTTTTACTCTTCCATACCAACATAAAGATCATGAAGACAGAAACTATGCCTGACCTGTTTCTTTTTACATTCTGAGTATAACACGTAGTGCCTGATCATAGTTTTAATAAAGACATTTTGAAAAAAAATAAGAGGGAAGAAGAGAATATGGGAAGAAAGGAAGGAAGATAACCAAGAGCTTAGTGAGCATTAGTATTTGTGTTTGAGTACTGTGGGCAGTGAAAGGTGTAAGTTGTGCCTTGGATGGACTTTTTAAGGCAAGCATGAAGAAAGGTTCACAAAGCTATTCCCATAACCTTTGTACATTTCCTATTATAACACTCATCCTACTTTATTTCAAAATCTGTTAACATATGTACATCATCCTACAAGACCGTATGTGCCTCAAATGTGATGGCTGTTTCTTATGCAAATTTGTGTCCTTGACACTTTGTATATAGTATCTAAGACATAATAGGTACTTAGGAAAAACTTATTGAATGAATGATCTTTTTATGTGCTTACAGAAGATTTTGTGGAAAAAATAGTATTTAATTACAAAATTTTCATCTGAGATAATATATATTTTATTCTTATGTACAAGAAAGCAGGACCAGCAAATTTATTAAATAGGTTAAATATTCATTTTATTCAATATAATATCTTATCCAATGAAATCACAACACCTAGTCCTTTCCAAAATTATTACTGCACAAATTCTTATAGTTGTGGAGAACTGGAAATAAGCTAAACATCAAAACACTTGATAATAGTCAATTATGGAAATAATAGGGTCTGTAGTTAAAGGAACGAGACTGATACAAAAGTGAAGGTTAAGCAAAGCTTTATTTTGCACCAAGCATGGAGAATTATACTGGCTGGCCAGGGTCACTTCTTAGGAGAGAGAAAATGACGATGCCTAATTTCTCAAGCTAGCATTTATAGGGCAACCCTCCAAATCACAAGTTAACCAGGGTTAATTTGCACTTCTATTACTCCAGGAACTGGGAAGTTGAGGGCATTTGGGGGTTCCCATCTGGCCCCAAGTACTGGTAACCCGTCACCCATTCTTAGTTTGCATCTCCATTGCTCAGGGTCCAGAGGTTGGGGATTAACTGATTGAGTGTCTCCCCCAACCTGGCTTGCCTTTGTTTTCCAGGGCCTGTTTGCCCATATTTCCTGGATCTGTTTTTCTGAGTAAATAGCAAGGTGGCTCGGGTTTCTAAATAGTTCTTTACAGAAATATTACAGATCTATTTAGAGTTGTGATTTTGAAGGCCATTCAGGAATGCGTAAAACAGTCTATGTATGTGTATTTTTTAAAGAAAAAAAAACATACCTCCAAAGTCATTTCTATGACTTTGGCTACAACATAATTTTCCTGATTATTGGTTTACCTATACAGTGAGAAACATATGTTCTTTTCTTTTCTTTTTTAAGATTTTATTTATTTATTTGACAGAGAGAAACACAGCTAGAGAGGGAACATAGGCACAGGGAGTGGGAGAGGGAGACGCAGGCTTCCCGCTGAACAAGGAGCCCAATGTGGGGTTCAATCCCAGGACCCTGGAATCATGACCCAAGCCAAAGGCAGACACCTAACGTCTTTTTCAATGGCATAAGTTTACCTATAGATCAAAATGAATTTTATTCTGACAATTTAAAATTTCAGTTATTCAAGGTATTTTAACTTCTGACTTATAAAAACACCTATTTCTCCTTAGTGGACATGAAATAACATTGCTTATTTATTCAAGGTGTAAAAGAGAAGGAAACTAATGTTTTTGAACACTTCAATATGACAAACATTTTCTTTATTTTGTTTTTACAGCATAAGACATTTGATTATATATGATTCATTTTTCTCATTCTTTGGTATGCGATGAGAACAATGAGTAAAGTTACTTCCCCAGGGATCCTTCAGAAAATTACTTACCAGCCTTTAGAATCTCACCCTAGTGGCTAGGATTTGTACCCCATCTGCTTATCAGTGACTTGGAGAAGCTGAGAAATCAACATACTACATTTTGGAATCAGATTAACACACAAAAATGAGAAAGATAGCTAGTTCTTCTGAAGACTGAATTGAAACCCAAAATGACCTTGACGAATTTAAAGAGGAGTGGATACTTGGTGGGAAGATAGTCAAGGGAGAAAAATAAATACATAATATGAACTCAGGATGGCGAAGAATGGGTTTGCCATAAAGGCTAAGAGGTGCCATTTGAATCCTTCACTGAACATGAGTCAGCACACTGCTCTTATCTTAAAAACCAACAAGGTAGAGGAATGTACTAACAAGAACAAACCATGCAAAATGCTGAAACAATTGTCCTGCTGGGCATTGGTCAGGCATTTATTAGAATACTATATCCAGTTTGAGGTCCAGACTAAAGAAGGATAAAGAAACATGGAATGAGAGAAAAGCAACAGAACAAATTAAATGTTCAAATAAAAGGGTCTATGAGGCTTTGGAATTCATCGAGAAGACCCTGCAAAAGTGTGACTTTTCTCAATGTTCATACAGGAACATGTTTTTCCCATAAACTTTGCACTTACCTGGGAGATTGTGCAACCTTCTCTTGGGTCCCTTGCAACCTTTTAATAACAATGGATTAAAACAGCCCCTAGCTTGGCAGTGATAAGAGGAGTCAGAAATACTAGATGCTAACTGTGTCAGTTTGTTAATAAAAAAAAAATGTATAATCATCTGTAGAACTTCTATTACTGGTACTTCAAACTTAACAAAATAAATTTCCTCTGTCAAACCTAGTTTTCTTCCCATATCCTCATAACTTATTTAGTGACATCACTATGCACCCAGTCACCCCAAACTGACAGGAACTATTTTGACTTTTCCAACTCCCTTACCAACCATACGAAATTAATTATGAAGTTTCATTGGTCTTACCCGTTAGTAATTCTGAATTGATTTGCTCTTCTCCATTGCTCCTGTTCTCTTCGCTGCCACCCTGACCCCATCATCATCTCTTACTTGGCTTATCACCATGGATTCTTAACTGTATATCATAATATCAGTCTTTTTCTACTCAAGCTATTTTTCCACATTATCAACCTAAAAAATATATTTGCTTATACCTCGCTCTGCTTGTAGACTTCAGATGGCTCTCTCCTTGTTAAGGGGTAAAATCAAAGTTTTGTAGCATGACATACAATACCCTTAATGTCCCCAACCTAGCAGCTGACCTCAGTCCCTTCACATCCCTTCCAAGTACCCCATATTCCAGCTCTATGAAACTCTTTACCACTTCCTGACTATGGCTAGTTTCCTTTCTTGTCTGCATGATTTTACAATAATTTCTTTCACTCTGCTTGAAATATTTCCACCCTCATTTCTACTTCCTGAATTCCTATGTAATTTTTATTTTTTCAAAGGTGTATAAGATCTCTAAAAATCCCTGTAAAACTCACAACCAAAATCTACTTTAGAGTCCTTGGATATATGCACCTTTGTGCTTATTTTCTTCATAGCACTCTGTATTCCATTATATCTGCAAGATTATAATGTCTCTCCATTCAAGTTGAGAGCTGAATGAAATAAAAATATATAATTTGCTATGGTTATATCTGTATTCTCAGTTCCTGGCACATAATAGTCAGTCAAAATGTCCCCAATCAAAAAAATCTCCACAGTCTTCCCCAATCTCCCCACCCGACTACACATATCATAAGTGAATAATCTTACCCATATTTGAATATTTGTTGAATGAAACTTGAAAAAATAAACATTTAACATCAGTTACCAAACTTGTAAATTGTTTAGCTCTCTCATAACTTCCTTTTTATAAAATGATTTAGAAATTCATTAGAAACATGCAGGTTAGGTACCAAAGAATACCTCAGATACATGATCTAGTTTTCACTGTCTTTCATCTGCATCCCAGGAATTTAGCCTGGGAAAACTGTCATCAACTCAGTTACATCTATGGAGCTGGCAAAAACTATGCAAAGAATAACAAGTTCCATAAAATGCATATGTTTTTCTTATCAAAAAAATTAATTCTAGATAAATACTGGAAGCACTTAACAGTTCCATATGCCTGCTAACCCATGTAAATAATGTACTTCTTCAACAACTCATATACAGAAAATAAATAAATTATATTACTCCTAAATTGCCTCTATCAAAACTAGTACATGATGAGAAAGCTCATTAAAATTATAGAACAATAAAACAAATTTTCCAAAATTAAAATGCAGGATGGATTTTTTATACACATTATTTAAGAAAAAATTCCTTTAAATTATTGAAATATATTGCTTACAGTAACTATGCTACTTAATTATAAATTGACCTAGTTTATAATTTACTAAAAAATCTAAAGTATTTAAAGAATTATCATCTGTGTAACAGTTCTGAATTTATTGCAGATTTGTTTCTTTTTTGTTAATGCTAGCTGACAAATTAAATTTAGATACAAATAAGTCTTATACATATATATTTATATTTATAGTTTATATCAATATTACATATATCTATATATATTCCCAACTTGAAAAAAACCTATGCTAGGTAGGTTCTTAGAAAAAAATGTGTCCTATCTACATGTCTTTTTTGAAGGTAAGAAAATAAACATTCATAAGGCAATAATTTCTTGAGTTTATTAGATTAATTATCAAGTTTCTAAATATAGTTTAAATGCATGCATATTGCTTTCAGTTTAGCCATTGTTTAACCAGTAAAGCAAAGTGTTATTTTGTTGTTGTTGTTGTTAATTAAGATATCATTTTTTTAAAGACTTTTTTTAATTTATTTGAGAGAGAGGGAGAGGGAGAGAGAGAAGCAGACTCCTCACTGAGCAGAGAGCCTGAGGACCATCTCAATCCCAAAAGATCACGACTTAAGTCGAAGGCAGACACTTAACTGACTAAGCCACCTAGGTGCCCCATAGATATCATTTACCTACAGTGAAGTGTACATTAGTTTTGAGAAACAAATACAACTATTAATCTATACTTTAAACAAGCTTTTAAAAAATTGTATAACCCTAGGCAGTTCCTTCAGGCCCTTTGCTGGTCAAGCCCAGGGACAACCACTTGTCCTGATTTCCATCACCACAGATTGGTTGTACCTATTTTTGAACTTCACATAAATGTATGCATTCTTTTTGTGCCCAGATTCCTTGACTTAGAATCAAATTTTTTATTTACATTGCATATTAATTCATTTTTGTTTGTCCATCTATTTTGTTGCTCTATAACATTCAATTGCATGAATATACTGAGTAGTATATAATTAATAATCTATTCTTCTATTGTAGACATTTTTCTTGTTTCCAGGTTTTAGTTATTAGAATAAAGCTATCTTTTTGGTAGACATATGTTTATATTTCTCTTGGGTAAATGCCCGAGAGTGGAATTGCTGGATTGCAGGAATTCCTGAATATATTTAACTAATGAGTAACTGCTAAGTAGTTACACTAAGTGGTTGTGCCATTTTATATTCTAAATAGCAGTGTAGGAGAATACCATTTGCTCTCATCCTTGATGGTATTTGATATTCTTTTTTTTTAAGATTATATTTTTTTATTTGACAGAGACATAGCAAGAGAAGGAACACAAGCAGGGAGAGTGGGAGAGGGAGAAGTAGGCTTTCCACCGAGTGGGAGCCTGATAAGGGGCTTGATCCCAGGACCCTGAGATCATGACCTGAGCTGAAGGCAGATGCTCAACAACTGAGCCACCCAGGCACCCCAGTATTTGATATTCTTAATATTTTTAAATTTTAGCATCCTGTGACTATAAGGAAGTCTCTCTCCAAGGATTTTAATTTTTATTTCCTGGATGAATAAATGAGGTTGAAATTTCTTTAATCACCCTTAATTTGTGATGCATATTTCAGTCTGCCCACTTTTCAGCTGGGTGGCCTTTATTATCTGTTATTGAGTGATATAAATTCTTTACATATTCTGATTACAAATCTTTTTCAGATATGTGTACTTTAAGTATTTTCTACTAGTCTATAGCTTTACTCATTGTAGTAAGGGCAAGTTTTGTGGATTTTTTTAAAGACCTATTGGAGAGAGAGAGATCAAGTGAAAGTACAGAAAAGGGCAAAGGGAGAGGGAGGGAAAAATGGAGAGAATCTCAATCAGACTCCTTGCTGAGCCTAGAATCCAACTCAAGGCTCAATCTCATTACCCTAGAATGAGGGTAATCAAGAATCTGACACTTAGCCGACTCAATCACCCAGGTGTCCCTGTGAGGGCAACTTTTAATAAGTTTTAATATTGATGAAGTTCATTTAATCATTGGTTTACTTTTAAGTCCTGATTAAGAAATCTTTACCAAACCCAATATGGCAAATATATTTTCCCATTTCATACTAGTAGCTTTATGGTTTTAACTTATGGTCTATGATTTATCACAAATCAATTTTTGTGCATATTGTGAAATACTTGTTAATACTGATTTTTCTTTTTTCTAGATGGACATCCAATTGATTCAGCACCAGAGCACTTACCTTGCCCAACTGAATTGTCTCAATACCTAAATTGAAAATCAATATTGAAAAAGCCATATACATGTAGGATATTCCTCTACTCTATTCTGTTCCAGTGAGCTATTTTCCTTCATTATAATATCCTGATTACTGTAGCTTTAAGTCATGGAATCAAACAATGCCAGTCCTCCAACTTAGTTCTTTTTCAAGATGGTTTTGGCCATTCCATGTTCTTTACATTTACCTATAAATTGTAGAATCAATTTATCTATTTTCACATGCCCAAAAAATCTAGTCTGGATTTCTGTTGGTTTAAGAGTAAATGTGTAAATAGTTTTAAGAATTAACATCTTAACAGCTCATTAATATAGCATATATTTCTCTTTTAAAAAGATTTTATTTATTTGTCAGAAAGAGAGAACAGAAGCAGGGGAAGTGGCAGAGGAGGAGGGAGATGGAGAAGCAGACTTCCCACTGAGCAGAAAGCCCCATGTGAAATTTGATCCCAGGACTCTGGGATCATGACCTGAGCCAAAGGCAGACACTTAACTGAATGAGCCACCCAGGCATCCTGATGTAGCATATATTTCTACATTTATTTATATGTATTATTTATACATTATTTACATAATAGTTATGTTGTAAATGTAAAAATATTTATATAATATACATATATATTATTTATACATATGTATGCATTATACGTTATTATTCATATATATTATTTAATTTCTCTCAACAGTGTTTTATAGTTCTCATGGAAGCCTTCCATTTATTTATTTATCTATTTATTTATTTATTTATTTATTTATTATTTTTTTAAGATTTTATTTATTTCTTTGGCACAGAGAGAGATCACAAGTAGGCAGAGAGGCAGGCAGAGAGAGAGGAGGAAGCAGGCTCCCCGCCGAGCAGAGAGCTCGATGTGGGCCTCCATCCCAGGACCCTGAGATCATGACCTGAGTTAAAGGCAGAGGTTTTAACCCACTGAGCCACCGAGGCAACTGCCTTCCATTTATTTTTTAAAAATTATTCCATGTTTTATGTTTTAAGATGGTATTACAACACTTAAAAATTTAATTTTCTAGTTGTTTGTTACTGGTCTATACAAATACAATTGATTTTCTATACAGCTGACCATTGAACAATACAAGTTTGAACTGTGGATATACTTATACATGGATTTTTTTTTTCCAGTAAAGACAGTATAATACTGTAAATGCATTTTTTTCTTCCTTATGATTTTCTTCATAACATTTTATTTTCTTTAGCTTACTTTATTGTAAGAATACAGTATACAGTACATATAAAGTGTACATATAAAGTACAAAGGATGTTTTAATCAATACTTCATGTTATCAGTAAGGCTTCTAATCTTCAGTGGACTAAAGGAATTAAGGTTTGTAGGAGTTAAAAGTTTAAATTTTTGAGTGCATTAGGGTCAGTATGCCTAACTCCCACATTAAAGGTCAACTGCATTGACCATGTATTTCATGACTTGCTAAATTCCCTTTTAGCCTAAAATGCTGTAGTGAGCACATGAGTAGATAAAATTTGGGTAAAAATTCATAGTCTTATTCATATGAAGAGTCAGAAAACAGAATTCAGAGGGACCAGGGCAACTGTAAAGTGAGAAAGAGAATTTAGGGGCGCCTGGGTGGCTCAGTTGGTTAAGAGACTGCATTCCGCTCTGGTCATGATCCCGGACACCCAGGATCGAGTCCCACATCGGGCTCCCTGCACGGCAGGAAGCCTGCTTCTCCCTCTCTCACTCCCCCTGCTTGTGTCCCCTCTCTGGCTGTGTTTCTCTCTGTCAAATAAATAAAATCTTTAAAAAAAAAAAAAAAAAGAGAGAGAGAGAGAGAATCTAGAAAGGAGAGAAACTAGGTTTGGGAACCTCGAATTCTGTATATAAGTTCTACTCCAAAAACCTAAATTATCCATACACCAGACAGACTCCAAACAGATCAGCTAAAAAATGTTGAGCTTTTAGCTACTGGTCATGGCAGGGGAGTCAGAGTGTGGACTTTGAGTTTATCTATGCTAACTTTCTGATAAAGCAAAAAGGAATCAAACCTCTGAGAAATACAGCAGAATCTCCAATTTCTACAATATGTTATTCACAATATCCAGGATTCAAGATTGATTGTTGGGCATTGCAATTCTACAGTGTAGTAAATCTGAATTATGCCGTCTACCTTTAAAGAATGCTGTTTTGCTCTGGCAGAAGTTAATTTATTGATGGTTCATCATGAACCTGTCAAAACTTGGTCCTAGGTTTTGTTAGGGCAGGCCTAGAGCAGCCATAAGGTTTGAAATTATTTCTACTGTGGCACCCTTTAGGGGCCTCAGTTAAATAATGCTTTGTGCAGACAAGTAATTCTGATTTGCTTTGCTTTACACCATCATTCTAGAATCAAAATTTGAAAGTGTTTTTATAAAAGTGCATTTAAGTATACTAGCCATCTTCTTAAGTATAGATACCAGTTAGCTTCTATTTTACAATTAAATTGAAATCATACATATTATTTTTACTGGATTTCCTTTGCTATCCCCTAGAATGGATGTTCCATGGAAATTCTGAAGAGTCCTATAGACGATCAGTTCTTCAAATGAGTTAAAATTTTTATCATTAACTCCAAGTAGTTTGGGTCTAAAAAAGGTTATCTCAAAATTTACAAAAGGTATCCAGGTTCTGTTCATAGATCTTCATGGGAGACAAGACTCTTTGTGCACCCCACCAAGATGGGATGACATTAAGTTTAGTGTCCAATTATTCTAGGAACTTTGAGATAGTTCAAGAAAATACTTCCCCCTTACTTGGGAAGGACCACAGGACCAGGGCTGGTAATACATTATTATTATTTAAAGATATCTTAAGGAGACAATAAAAAGCCTTCATTAAAAATCTATCTTATACACCTGTCCCTAATAAAACATAATGACAATTATAATATACTTACAATATAATTATAAAATAACCTAATAATTAATTGGGGGATGGGAAGGCGGAGGAAGTTCCCCTGATCTTTGTCACAAACTACCCTAAATCACCAATACCTTCAAATACAACTTTATAGGAAAATATTTATTTTAACTGTTTTGTTTTTAAAGAAAATACTAGTGGCAGATTCATAGAAACATGTCCTGTGATGAGTTTAGAATATTTTTCAGTAACATATTCCAGAATGATCAAATAAGCAATCCATTTGGCTTATAGCCAATCTCTTTCAATCCAATCCATAAACATCCCATACTAGGTATTTTAAGAGGACGATACCATTACTATTTCATATGTTCCATTTTAAGCTTATAAGAAAATAGGGAAAATGGAAGCAATAAGTAAAGAATACTTCATGTGGGAGAAAGACTTTATTACATTTGCTTTTAAAATTATTAGTATTATTGTTGTGCTTTTGCAACAGAATGCCTTGGCTGGTGAGCAGGAGCTGTCGTCTGGGTGTTTTGGGCAATAGGAAGCAAGCACTGCCTCCTTGCTGGTGATCCATTTGACTGCCAATATACACGAGGTTTTGGTTTTGCGTGGAAGAAATGGTGGGGGGGGGGGTTTGGGGGGCAGAAACTCTGAAGGGAACAGGAATGAGAACAAAAAGAAAGAGTTGGCTTTTGTTCTCTTACCTGCAACCAGCCTAACAGGCAGATTTAAGCCTTGATAAGAGTTTCATAACAAAAACCTTGAGGAATTGTATGGACAACTATGAAACAGGATACAAAGTAGGTAGGGCCTGAGGGTCCAGGGAATGTATGCCAACATGATGTTAGGGAAAGGCCAATGTCTCCCTCCTTGAGCCCACTGACTTCAGTACTATAGACCTAATGCTCAGGTGTCCCTGACAGCCTCACTGTGTGAAGAGATCTCACCAGGAGTAGGCAGAGGTGGCAGGATGACACCAGGTCTTTAGTGATGACTCCACAGCTAGAGAAGTCCCTGAAAAACCTACAGGAGGTTTTAGAAAGGGCCAAATTCCTATGGGACGAAAGTTGGCATCCATGTAACCTCATTAATGCTCATAGATTGGAGGCATCTGGAGTTTTTAGGTTATACTTACAAGTATAAATTAAAAAGTGGCATCTATATACACACAAATACTTCCATAAATACTTACAGCGGATGTACATTGTCTCTCTTTTCTTCCTAAAAACATGTTGTCTGACTGTCAGTGATCACAGCTAAACATTAGCCCATCTTTGGTATCAACCCTTAGGTTTTCCTTTATTTTTTCACAGCTCAATAAATTCTTCCAAAGACAGACCTTCACTCAGAGGTACTTACATGTGTTCGGGTTCTTCAGAGAAACAGAACCTATTCAATAAAGAGAGGATAGATGATGATAGATAGATGATAGATGGGTAAAGATAGATGATAGATGATAGAGGATAGATAGATAGATAGATAGATAGATAGATAGATAGATAGATAGATGATAGATAGATAGATATAGATAGATAATAGATAGATAGATATAGTTGATCGATAGATGATAAGTGATAGATAGATATAGATAGATGATAGTTAGATGATAGATAAATGATATATTATAGATAGATGATGATGATAGGTAGATAGGTGATAGACTAGATGATAGATGATGATAGATAGATAATAGATATGTGATAGATGATTAATATGTGTTGAGCACTGGACTGAGTACTAAAGGGTGAATGAAGAAGAGAAACTGATTTCCAGAGGTTTTTAATATTGCTTCTAGTATAGATATTATCTTGAGAGTTTCCAGTATATGAGAGGAAATAAGACAAGTAAATAAATAATTATAATTTAAAATAAATGAACTAACAAATGAACTAACACCATTAAAGAGAAGCAGAAAAATTGTCAGGTTAATTTGGAGAAATTTTGTGTAGGACATCAGGTATCAGTGAAGACCTCTGGATTCATGTCAACAAGCTAAGAGCACACTTCTATGAAAATTTAGCATCACCAGTCAAATATTCCTGCTTGACACTGATCATATTTAAGCAACAAGGAAGAGGAAGTATCCTGCAACAAAACCAAACTAAACAACTAGCAGAAAAACTAGGAGACCACACAGGGAAAATTGAAGCACCATGCTTTAGCTTAGTGAAGAGTTCTTGCCAACTGGGGAAAAGCATTGGTAGGGTAAGGATCCAGTCCCTCATCACCACCAATTCCCTTCCACCTTATACATGTACCCATTTGTATACATACACACAATACTTACACAACTTTATAAAAGATCATATTTACTGAGCAAATAATAATTTTTAAATATATCCCTTTATATTTGGAAGTCAAAGATGCATATATTAAAAGCACATCTTTCATATAATTTCTTTCTAGAATTGACAACTGAAATGAAATAATCAGGAAATACCAGTATTTATGAGGAATTGGTAAATTCCTCATATCTTGATATGTTATAGCAAAAAAAAAAATCCTTAAAAAGTTTCCTATATAGTAGTTAAAATATTTTTAGCTGACTGCAGGGGATAATGATGTATTATTACAGCGATGTAATTTCCATCAATTTCCTAGCTTATTAAGAAAAAATATTTCAACCTCTTGTTTATTATCCATAAAGAATTAATGTAATAAGCTAAGAGATATTTTCTCTCTATTGCTTTCATTTATAATCATGAGGGATTATTTTTCCTTGATAACCATGTTAAGCATCACCAAAAATATAGTTTTGAAGGAATCCTTAAGAATTCTAGAAAACCTGTGATTTAGAAGCTGAATGAATTTACAAGGATCTCATTTTAAAATAAGTAGCAAATAATAATAATAATATTAATAATAATAATAATAAAATAAAGGAGCATATCCCATAGTAGACCACCCCTCCGCCAAACCAAGAATATTTAAATCTCCTTCCTCACATGCTATCATTATTTAAAATTGCGGAAACTCCAAAAGAAAGTGATTGTGCACCTCCAAATTAAATCACTCTGAATCAAATTAAATTTCCTCTGATTACAAATTATACCTGCAACTTTGACCAAGACTGGAATAACTTTAGAAGTGGTAAGTTTCAGGATGCCTGGGTGGCTCAGTTGGTTAAGCAACTGCCTTTGGCTCAGGTCATGATCCCAGAGACCCCGGATGGAGTCCCACGTTGGGCCCTGCTCAGCTGGAAGCCTGCTTCCCCTTCTCTCACTCCCCCTGCTTGTGTTCCCTCTCTGGCTGTGTTTCTCTCTGTCAAATAAATAAAAAATCTTAAAAAAAAAAAAAAAAGAAGTGGTAAATTTCATAAGACTTCTAATGCTTTTTCACTTCAGTTTTGAAGGCAATGAAAAAATTTCCTTCTATTTTGTCATTATTTTTCTTTTTTTTAACTATTTTTTTATGATTTTATTTATTAATTTGACAGAGAGAGAGATCACAGGTAGGCAGAGAGGCAGGCAGACAGAGGAGGAAGCAGGCTCCCCACCTAGCAGAGAGCCCAATGTGGGCCTCGATCCCAGAACCCCAAGATCATGACCTGACCTGAAGGCAAACACACTGAGCCAACCAAGCGCCCTTAAGTCATTATTTTTCAAAGGAAACTCAATTTTGAACACTTGTCTGGGTAAAGAGAAGCTTCTGTTAAAACAAACAGCAAAAGTTATTCTAAGCAATTTGGGAGATAAATTCTTTTAATGCAACATTTCAGAGCTGGAACTCTGTGATGGCTATTTAAGATGAGGACTTGAGAGATTTTTGTTCTTAATTTATAGCTCATAATTTCTGTTGGATTCTAAATTTAAAGCATTGGTTTCTTCCTTTTGTAATTTAAACCTATGATATCTTGGTAAATTCCTTCTGGATGAAACTCCACAACACTTAAAATTAATAATGCTTGGCTGCTATTTCACGCAGGAAATTTTCTCTCATTTCCAGAAAGTTTTTTAAGAGGGATTAAAAAAAAAAAACAAAACAAAACAATGGGCCTTTAATTACAATTCAGTTACACTAGTGAAATTTAAAGAAAAATTCAGCATGAATTATTCCCTTGGTTATGAAGATCATATTTTGGGAAATATATTAGCTAAGGAAGCCACTATTTAGTAGTTATTGTTTCCCTTGAGAGGTTTCTCTGAATTTCTTAAATACAGCATTTGATTTATTTTGCTACTACAAAACTAAAATAGATTTATTCACATGACTGATAATTTACTAAATTATAGTCATAAATTTCTCAAAATGGTCTTTTAAGTAGCAAAAACAAAGCAGAGTATACAAAAGAATCCTTCTTTGTAACAAGAATTTTCTTTTTTCACAGTCCTGCTGTAAAAATGTAAAATATAGTTCCAAAAGTACTTTGGCAAGTCTAGGAACTGTATTTTCCAAATTTTACCTTTTTTGTTGAAGCAAAACATACATTTGTATTCTAAAGTGCACAAATATTAAGTACATAGCTGTACAAATTTTTACAGCAGTTACATGTATGATCCAGATCCAAATATTACATTACCAGCACCCTTATGCTGGTTGTCGCCACCAGCACCTAAGCTAAGAATTTCAGTGCCTGAATTTCATCAATGAGTGCTATGAGATTCATCTTTGTTGTTGCATGTCTAGAAATCCATTACTTTCCCATGTTATATTGTATTCCACTGTATGAGTATACCACAGTTTATCTTTTCTAATTTTGGTGGATATTGGAGTCATTTCCAGTTCTAGGCCATTATGAATCATGCTGCTATGAATGTTTTTGACTTGGGGTAGATGCGTGTTCATTTCTATTGGATACACATCTGAGTAGAATGGGTGAGCCATAGGATATATGTAAGTCCAGCTTTACCAGATGCTGCCAGACATTGTTTTCACAAATGACTTTTAAAGCAGTGTATGAAATTTCCAGATATTCCGCATTATTACCAACATTTGGAATATATAAATATATTTAAAATTTTCAGCATTCTGGTAAACGTGTAGTGGTATCTCATAGGGTTTTTAAATTTTGCTTTTCCCTGATTAGTAATGATACTAAAGCATCTTTTAATACATATATTTTATGTATGGATTTTTTTGTCATGTGTCTGTTCAGATTTTATGTTCATTTTGATGTCTTTTTCTTATTGACTTGTAGAATTTATATACATAAAGGAAATGAGTCTTTTGTTAAATATAGTCACATGTCCTCTCAAGTCCATGAATTGTTTTTGTGCTTTTATGTCTTTTGAATAGCAAAAGTTGGTAATTTGGATAAAGTCCAGTGTATCATTCTTTCCTTCACTGTTTTATGTACTATATAAGAAGCTTTGGCCTGCCTCTAAAGTCGTGATGATATTCTCCTATATTAGCTATTAGAAGTTCTATTGTTTTACTTTTTATATTTTTATATATGTTCTGATGTATGTGATCACGTTTCATTATTTAATCAATCATTTAATTACTTAATATTAATTAACAATTTAATTAATTCAGCACCTTTTATTTTAGAAAACATCCTGGGGAGGTGGGCAGAAGGGATAGGCTAGATGGGTGATGGGGATTAAGGACACCACTTGTGATGAGAACTGGGTGTTATATGTAAGTGATGAATCACTAAATTCTACACCTGAAACTAACATTACACTGTACGTTAACTAATTAGAATTTAAGTAAAAACTTGAAAAGAAAAAAATGTAAAAAATGTCTTTTCTCTAACATATTGCAATAGCACTTTTGTCACAAAATGGATGTATACGTGAATCTGTTTCTATATGCTCTTCTCCATTGCTCTGTGTATTGATTATTTTAATAACATACTGTCTTGACTGCCATAGCTTTTTTTTTAAGGTTTTACTTATTTTTCAGATTGAGAGAGAGCACAAGCAGCAGGAGCAGCAGGCAGAGGGAGAAGCAGGCTCCCCTCCAGCAAGGAGACTGATGCGGGACTCAATCCCAGGAACCTGAGATCATGAACTGAGCCAACTGAGCCACTCAGGCATCCTGATTGCCATAGCTGTAAAATAAATCTTGTTATCTAGTAATTCAAATTTTCAGTATTTGTTACTCATTTTTGAGATTATCTTGACTATTTCTGACTCTTTGCATTTCCATATTAGTTTCATATTAGTTTCAAAATCAAAATATTAATTTCTCTAAAAATATCTCACTGGAATATTATTGAAATTGCACTGAATTTACAAATCAGTATGAGGAAAATCAACCTCTCTACAATATTAATTTTTCCAGTCTGTTTGATTATGTATTGCTGTATACAAATCATCCAAAAATAGCAACATGAAACAATAACAATTATTTCTTTTCCTTAAAAATTCAAGAATTGACTGGGCTCAGCCAGAGCTCTCATTTAGATTTCTCATAAAGTTACAGTTAGATGGTGGCAGAAGCAAGGGTCATCTCATCAAAGGGCTCCTCATTCCATGTCTGGTGACTGAACTGGGAAGACACAAGCAAGTGGAGACACCGATAGCTAGACTTCTCCATGTATTTCTTTCTATCTCTCTATTTTCTATTTAATACATTTCTGATGTATCTTTTTTTTTAAGATTTTATTTATTTATTCAACAGAGAGAAACACACCTAGAGAGGGAACACAAGCAGGGGAGAGGGTGAGAGAGGGAGAAGCAGGCTTCCCACTGAGAAAGGAGCCCAATGCAGGACTTGATCCAAGTACTCCAGAATCATGACCTGAGCCAAAGGCAGATGCTTAATGACTGAGCCACCCAGGCGCCCCTCCGTCATTCTTTTCTTGATTCTATTCTTCAGCTTTAACTTGCTTTTCTTTTTCATATTGAAATATAGATTAATATAATTTTTTCAGTGTTTTTCTTTTATATACATTTAGGCCTGTAATCCCCCCTCAAAACTTTAGCTATATTCTATAATTTTTGATATATTGGTATTGTTGTTACTGTTAGTCCAATGTATTTTCATTTCTATCTTGATTTCAATCTATATCTATTTAAAAGGGTACCTCCTAATTTCCAAACACTCCTGGATTTTCTAGTTAACTTTTAAAATTTATATCTAGTTTGAGTCTATTGGGTAAGAGTAACTACTTTTTATTTATTTATTTTCACTTTTTTTTTTTATTTTTTGAGAGAGAAAGAGTATGCACAAGCAGGAGGTAAGGGTAGAGGGAGAGGGAGAGAGAAAATCTTAAGCAGGCTCCATGCACAGTGTGGAGCCTAACTCAGGGCTTGATCTCACAACCCTGAGATCATGACCTAAGCTGAAATCAAAAGTAGATGCTTCATCTGAGCCACCCACACTCTCCTAAAGAAGTATTGAAATTTGGGGGGACCTCTTTTATGAACCAGCCTATGGTTTAATTTAGTAAATGTTTCATGTGCATTCAGAAGAAACTCTGCCAATTATTGTTATGTTTTAAATGAGGCAAGGAAGAAGAGATAGGAGTGAGATATTTAAGGTGTTGAGAGAAAAGGGTCCCAATCTAGAACTTTATATTTTTTAAATTATCCTTCAAAAGTGGAGGAGAAATAAAAATCTTTGTAGACAAACAAAAATTGAGGGACTTTGCCTTACAAGAAATGTTAAAAGAAGTTTTTCAGACAGAAAGCAAATGGTAAGTGAGAAACATATGGATCTACATTTAAAAAAAAAAAAGCAAAGAGCATCAGAGAAGGAATAAATGAAGGTAAAATAAAGCCTTTTTTATTTGTAAGAGATTGAACATATAAATTTCAATCAAAAAGTTCAAAATAATAGTCATAATACATTTTATTATGACTATCTAACAGGTATTATATATATATAGAGAGAGAGAGAGAGGCAGTCATTCAACCGAGCCACCCAGGCGCCCAATCCACTATTTTTTTAAAGATTTTTAGGGGTGCCTGAGTGGTTCAGTTGGTTAAGCGACTGCTTTTGGCTCAGGTCATGATCCTGGAGACCAGGGATCAAGCCTCGCATCAGGCTTCCTGGTCAGCAGGAAACCTGCTTCTCCCTCTCTCAGTCCCTCTGCTGTGTTCCCTCTCTCACTGTGTTTCTCTCTGTCAAATAAATAAATAAAATCTTAAAAAAAAAAAGATTTTTAAAAATTGTATTATGTTAGTTACCATAAGGTACATCATTAGTTTTTGATGTAGTGTCCCATGATTCATTGTTTGCATATAACACCCAGTGCTCCATGTAATCTGTGCCGTCCTTAATAGATTTTATTTATTTATTTGACAGAGAGAGACACAGCAAGAGGGAACATAAGCAGAGGGTGTGGGAGAGGGGAAAAGCAGGCTCTCTGCTGAGTAGGGAGCCCAAAGCAAGGCAGGATCCCAGGACTCTGGGATCATGACCTGAGCCGTAGGCAGACAGTTAATGACTGAGCCACCCAGGCATCCCTCAAACCACTATTATACTTGGAGATTGCAACATCTCTCTACCAAATATGGACAGTTTCAGCAGGGAGAAAATCAATAAGGACACAATTAAACTTAATAGCTCCATTAATCAACTGGATATAACTTACATCAGTAGACTACCTTGGCCAACAACAACAAAATACACATTCTTCTCAAGTTTACCTAGAACATTCACCAAGACAAACTATGTTCTGGGCCATAAAACACACTTTAAAAAATTTAAAAGAATAAAAATCATGTAATCATTGATTTCAGACCACAGTGTAATTAAACCAGAAATCAAAATAGAAAGATTTCTGGAAAATCCCTAAATATATGGAGATTAAACAACACACTTCCAAATCATCATGGATCAAAGAAAATCTCAAGAGAAATTTTAAAATATTTTGAACTATGTGAAAATGAAAACAGAATTTATTAAAATTTGTAGAATGCAGCAAAAACAGTGCTTAAAGGGAAATTTATAGTCTGGAATATATACATAATTCCATATATGACATCTAGGAAAAATGTATATATATGTGTATATATATGTATATATGGAATCTGGAATTCCAAATATATTTGGAATTATACATATGAAGTATATAATTATTATATTAAATACTGTATATTAAATATGCTACATTATTATGAGGACATCCTCATCTTGTTCCTGACCTTCAATGAAAAGCTCTGTTTTTCCCATTGAGGATTATATTAACCCTGAGTCTTTCATATATGGCCTTTATGATTGAGGTATGTTCCCTCTATTCTTACTTTGTTGAGGGTTTTTATCAAGAATGGATGCCATGCTCAGTCAAATCCTTTTCTGAATATTTTAAGAGAATCAGGGCACCTGAGTGGCTCAGTGGTTTAAGCTTCTGCCTTCGGCTCAGGTCATGATCTCAGAGTCCTGGAATTGAGGTCTTCATCAGGCTTTCCGCTCAGCAGGGAGATGGCTTCCTCCTCTCTCTATCTGCCTGTCTGCCTATTTGTAATCTCTCTGTCAAATAAATAAATAAAATCTTTAAAAAAAAAGAGAGAGAGAATCATATGATGCTTATTCTTTCTTTTATTAATGTGGTGTATCACATTAGTTAATTTGCAAATATTGAACCACCCCTGCAGCCGGGAATAAATCCCACCTGATTATGGTGAATGATTCTCTTAATGTACTGTTGAATTTGATTTACTAGTATTTTGTTGAAAATTTTTGCATTTACATTCATTGGGGGATATTGGTCTTTTTAGGGGGGTCTTTTTCTGGTTTGGGGATCAAGTTAATTCTGGCCTCATAGAATGAATTTGGATGTTTTCCTTCCATTTCTGTTTTTTCTGATTTTTAGAAGAATCAGTTTTATTTCTTCCTTAAATGTTGGGTAGAATTCCTCAGGGAAGTGATCTAGCCCTGGACTCTCATTGGTTGAAAGATCTTTGATTCAATTTCTTTACTTGTTATGGGTCTATTCAAGTTTTCTATTTCTTCCTGTTTCACATTTGGTAGTTTATATGTTTCTAGGAATTTATCCATTTCTTCCATATTGCCTAATTTGTTGGCATATAATTGCTCATAATATTCTCTTACAATTGTATGTATTTCCTCAGTGTTGGTTGTGATCTCTCTTGTTTCAGTCATAATTTTTTTTTTAATTTGTGTCTTTTCTCTTTTCTTGTTGATAAGTCTGGCTTGGGCTTTATCAATATTATTAATTCTTTCAAAGAACCAGCTCCTAGTTTCATTGATCTATTCTACTATTTTTTGTTTGTTTTTGTTTTGTTTTGTTTTTTTAGATTTCTATACCATTGATTTCTGCCCTAATTTTTATTATTTCTCTTCTCCTGCTGGATTTAGACTTTATTTGCTGTCTTTCTCCATCTCCTTTAGGTGTAAGATTAGGCTGTGTATTAGACTTCTTCCTTCTTGAGGAAGGCCTTTTTGCCATATACCTTCCTCTTAGCACTTCCTTTGCTGCCTCCCCAGAATTTCTTTCTCATTTGTTTCTATGCACTGTTTTTATTTCTTCTTAAATCTAATTATTTCACAAAGGCCCCATCTCAAATATCATCACATTGGAAGCTTAGAACTTTAACAATGAATTTTGATGGGACACAAATCAGTCCACTGTACCAAGTATTGGCAATTTGAATTCCCATAGCTGGTAAGAATACAAAATCATATAATTACTTTAGAAAATAGATTGGTTGTATTTTAAAAATTAAACACATAGTATATGTGTATGTATACATCAGCCATTTCTAACTATTTGCTCAAGAGAAATGAAAACGCATGTCCATACAAAAACTTCTACATGAAGTTTATGGCAACTTTATTTATAATAGCCAAAAATGGAAAATGACAGAAATGTTTATCAACAGATATCACAATGTGATATAACTATATGTTGGAGTATTACTAAGCAATGATTATTTGTTGTTAGAACATATAAATAAAATTGTTCTTTGCATATTAATCTTTTATTCTACAACCTTACTAAATTCACTCATTAACAAATGAACTGTTGATGTGCACAAAATGCATGAGTATATAGAGTGTTAGGCTGAGTAAAAGCAGCAACACAAAGGAAAGTGTATGTTTCCTAATTCCACTCATACCAAATTCAAAAAAGCAACCTGCTCTGTAGTGATGGACATCAGATCAGCAATTTCTCATGGATAGGAATGCAGTGGAAAGGAACAGGAGACAGAATGAAAAGGGTACAGAGGAAGCTTTGAGGATGATAAATATATGCATTATTGTGACTGCAGTGATGGTTTTATGAGTTTAATTGTCAAAATTTATCATGTTGTATACTTTAAATATGTGTATCTTAGAGCAATTGAACCTCAATAAAGCTGTTACAATTTTTTAAAAATATACAGACACTTTAGACATTTTTTTCAACTCTCCTCAATTTCTTTACCTTTAAAAACAGAACTCATTTGGGAAAGGAACCACCATATTTACCAACAGCAAGAATAAATGTAATGAGAGTGTATGGTTAGCCCAATTACAAGATCAATCGAAATCTAATGTTTCAGTGTTTTGAACTTAAGTATGATGTTAAGACTAGCAGGATAAAACCTTAATACTAACAGAGACATCATAAAAATTTTAAAACCTCATGTGCATCGAGTATTTCTCACAAAAAAATATTTTGATAATTTAAGAGAAATCCTCAAGCAGACTCCCCACTGAGCAGAGAGCCCAACTCAGGGCTTGATCCCAGGACCCTGAGATCATGACCTGAGCCGAATCAAGAATCAGATTAACCAACTTAACCAACTCAGCCACTCAGGCTCTATATGCATATTTAATCATTTTTAAACAAAGAACCAGGTATACACATACACAAAACATTATTATCTGATTAGTATAGGAAACAAAAGAGTGTGGCTTCCTATTTTGGGTCTTTATAACTTCCTTCATTTAGTAATTCATGAGTCATTGTTTATTTCTTATTGAGGGTAGCTCCTATATTCCCCCTAAAAAGTGGCTTCAGGGCCTGAGATGAAAGGTTCTCCTTCTCTATATTAATTCACACTTGAAGGGATAGTCAACCTTTCAAATGAACTTGGGTGACCAGTATTTACCACAAAATTACAGACAAGTAGTCTTTACTGCCAGGATGACTTGTGAAAGCATTTTCCCACATATTTTAAGTTGCATAACTGATATGAATGATGTTATGTTGATAAGACTCCTTGAAAGACAGGGTGATGAGATTATAGTTGCATGATGTGTTACCTTAGCATCATTTAGTCCATGAAATAAATCATTAATAGTGCCCTATAACTTTCGTTTGAAATATTAAACATCTGAGGTCTATTTCCCATTTGAAAATAATAAAGATCCATTTATCTTACTGTTTGAATTAGTCTTATAATTGATTCCCCCAACAATCTTGTCATTAAGATAGCAATGGATTTGTCAGATGACAAGACATGTCAACATAAATGTAAAATTTCTACAAATAGCATCCAGTAGTTAATCATATGCTGGTTCCAAAAAATTCTATCCTGGATGTGTGGAATACAGTGGAAAAGGTTTGCTAACAGGAATGAGCTTATGGGTAAAGATGATGGCAAGTTCCAGGCAAAGACAGAAAGAATGTATCACTGACTTAAACATCCATTCCTAAACTTCAGTTGCATGGTAGAAATGGAAAAGGATTAGAGAACAGAAGAAGGGAGAGTTTTATTAGGGACAGAGAGTTGAAAAACTGAAAAATGGAATAACTTGGTAATGTTTTGAAATTATTCACACTTTGAGCCCATTTTATGTTTTGTAGACTTTGAATTTAGCTTTTTATTAAAAAATAAAGGAGTAAATTCTGTTGGCTTATGTTGCATCAATGTGTGAGGAAAAGACACAGTGACACCAATTTCACAGTGACACCAATTACAATTTGATATGATAGCAGGATTTGTATTCTGATTTCCCATGACTATATTCTAAAATCAGTGTCCATCAAGCTCTTTGTGGTTAAACTCAAGGAGCAGACTATAGTACATGTGGTCAACATAAATGGACCAGTATGAATTGGTCATGGAAATCCCTTCTCTTGCCTAATCTATACATAATTTCTTTTTAGGTGGTATGAAGTTAGTTGTTTCTCCTGTAATATTTAATGATTCCTAATTGCATTAACTTCATAGGGATCAAAAATAAATCTTTAATACTATAACTTTACAGAAGACATAGAAATTGAGAATGTCAAAATGTATATGTTAATACAATATTTTGGGATCCCTAAGTATAAAGGGAATAATAAACTATAAGGATTCCATTTGTTTTTTCTCATCTTCATTCATCTTTCAAGCTGCTACCTACACTCATCAAATAATACCATCCAAAAATTGTATTAAATAAAAAACACATTTCTATAATCTGTAGAATTCTTTCATGGTGGGAATAGTTTAAAAATATTTTCATCTGTCCGTTTTTATTTTAAAATTACTTTGCAAATTCTAAAAATACAATTTTATTGTGAATTTTAGTAAATGTTGAAAAAACAACTACAGTTTAGTGGACTAGAAGGAAAATGATAGAAGGATGATAAACTACAACTGTGTCAAATAATCGAAATGAGTGAAGCCAGAATAAAGCAAAGGATTAACTTATTCACTCAACAAATATTATTGAGCACCTCACTATGTAGCAGGAAAAGATACAGTAATTTGATGAGCAAAAACTTATTCAATGAAACCTTTCTCCAAAAAAAGTTGAATGAACTCCATTGTTTCTATTACTGTGGAGTTCTAATCATTCAACAGAGAGAGAAAGATGTGAACCTTGGGCAAGTTACTTAACTTCACTAAGCCTTAGTTTCTCATCTCTAACATGGAGATGATAATAATAGTACCTGCATCATATATTGTGATATTCCTTAAGTAATACACACAAAACACTTAGAAAAGTGGCAGTTAAGTATACAATAAAAAAATTAAAATAAAAATATAAGTATATTGATTGTCTCCAGTTTATAGTTAAACAACCTAATAAATTTAAACTCTAGGTAAGTTTAGACCTTTATTATTTTAGGACAGAATCTATATCATTTTTCCTGAAAGCACTGGATATACTGCAACATCTCCTTCTTGAGCTTCTCCCATGTTCTGTACTTTCAATCTGACTGTTGTGATTTCTGTGCATGTTCCAGCTTTATTAACCCTGAGTTTAGACCCTGTCAGGGTGAATCTTATTCACTCTTTTTTCCTGAAGTGTCCCAGTGTAATGCTATTATTGAATGTAGTTTCTGTAAAAAAAAAAAAAAAAAGTGGGAAAGGATGTAAAATTCAAAGTTACCCTCCAGATGAAGAAGACTGTGCCTCAAAGTATTCTTGCAAGGATATTGTTTATGCAAAATTTAACTCTTTATATTAAACTCTTCATTTGCTTCAGAAATAGACTACACCCATCCATGTAACTAGCAGAGCTCTACATTGCAAACTGTTAATCACTGAGAAAGGAAGATATCTTTTTCATGTACAATGGACAAGAGCCAATGATCAGCTGAAACTAGAAGTTACCAATTTGTGAGAAGTGATTTTGGATATATCCTTCTTATTTTCAGATTCAGTGACAATTGGTAGCTTAAGATCAGCGAGGTCACTGGTTAAGAAAGGTGTCTAGAGATTCTTACTTCAATCATCCAACTGCCCAACCATCCAACCATCAATATATTCTTCCATATATTGATATATTCACCTTAATACTCACCCATCCATTCAGGTACCCATCTGTACATCTATCTTTCCATCCATGCACTTTCTCACCCAACCACCTATCATCCATCCCTTCAAATGAACATACATATAACCATCTACATCTATATTTACATCTACTTCATACATCCTATGTTGGTTGAAATCACCCCATGGATGGATATTGGTATTGACATATGCTAAAATCACAGGCTTTTTATTTATTTTTTGAAGAGCTACTTATTAAACAAATAGTGGTGTTTAATATTAGCACAGACTGCAACAACCTAGTGACGATTTTCTTCCTCTGAACTTTTTTCTTTTTTTATATATATTAAGTGCCAGTTTATTTTAAAGATTTTTTTTAATTTGGGAGAGAAAAAAACACAAGCAAGGAGAGGGAGAGGGAGAAGCAGACTTCCCACTGATCAGGGAGCCCAACAATGTGGGGCACTATCCAGGACCCCAGCATCATCACCTGAGCTGAAGGCAGACACTGAACCTACTGAGACACCCAGGCACCCCCAGTGCCAGTTTATTTTAAACAAGCCATAAAAATCATGGATGGCCAATGGATCTGTCTGCACTTTTCCTCATATAGAAGAACATGCTGGGTTGCACGGTAGAAAAAAAAAATGAAGAACATGCTGGGAACCTATGGACTTGGAAAATGTTCAGCTGAAAGCACCTGGAGCTAGGAAAAAGTGTTGAGAGGTCAGATTCCCAGGGTATAAAGAGGTATAATTTGGGGGAGGAGATTTGGATTATGTGGAATGGATACAAATTTCATTCCATAGATACTAGTCCAAAATAAATTAATAAAATTATGTTAGTTTTCTTATAATTGAATTTAATATTTCTTTTGAGTCGCATTCCACTGAATTCCAGAAACTTAACCTCAGTCTTCATCACCCCCTCCTGCCTTGAGTTATCTAAATTTGAGTCCATAATATCACACTGTGTACTGGAGGTGTTCATATAACTAATCACTGGTGATATCAAATATTCATATTGGCATCTCACCCATTAAGGAATACTCATTCCCATCTTTTTTCTTGTACTGATTTACTCAAGTCACTTCTGGCCATTTTTGCCACATGAGAAATATTCTACTGCTCCCATCAGCTCTGAGGAAACTATTAGGCTAATTCAGAAAAATCTGCCCTCCACAATGTTTCCACTCTCTCAGGCTCTACATGGGATGTTTTGAGGAAGGTGATCATATAGGACCCTTCTCCTTTCAGATATCCCAGCTTATCTGAGGGTTTCTGATACATTTCTCCTCCTCCTGGAATACAGCAGAAGCTTTTCAGTGTAATCTGTCAGCAGAAAATGATTTATTCTCCCTATTTCTACCATCTCCACCCCTTGTCCTAGGGGGTGTTCTTCAGTTTAGATAAAAGGATTTTATTTTATAGCATCAGGATTTTATATTTCCTGAGTATTTTTGAAACTAAATTTTGCAATTCAAAATTAGGTTTAGAGAACTTAATTTTTTTTTTCTGCTCCACGTTTCTCAACTGAGACAAACAGTTCTAACTGTATGGGAGAAATATGAAGAGGAGTAAGAAAAATAAGTACAGAGAACTGCAAGCACATTTGATAAAACTTCAAATATCATACCTCATCACACTTGTTTTAACATATTTTTCCTATAAGACAAAGTTAGAAATCTCTTTTAAGATAATTACACAGCTTATGTTTTATAGGCAGTTGTAGAGTCAAATGAGGAGCTAGAAGCAGAGTGGGCAGGAAACAAGAGAACTTGTAAGAATTAGGTCCAGGAACATCTAGTATAGAATGTGATCTGACACCTATATCACTGGGGGATAGTTAAGGAGACAAGAATAGCTGCATGCATTAGAAGCCAGGGGGAAAAAAAGACTTATTTTATATATTCCACATGTAATCACCTAACCTTTTTCTCCTAGACCTTTGAAAAACAGAATGAGAGCATAGGTCTCAGGATACACAAAAAAAAACTTTTCTTTTTGACTTTTTATTTCAAAAATTGGCATTAGATAATTAGATTAAAATCTAATCAGGAATGTAAGATATCATAAATGTCCATTGAAATGTTGACATTTTTGAATGTTTAGAACATCTTAAATCAGATTTTTCACTACATACCTCCCTTTTTTCTAAAGAATGTAAACTGATATCTACTCATAATTTTTATACCCTTTTCTAAACTTTTTCAATAATTCACAGCTTTTCCTAACTTCCATAACTTGAAAAAAGGATAAAGAATCATTGTGAGTGTAAGCACAATATAAATTATTTCACTTCCCAAAGAAAGAAAGAAAATGTCACACAAAACCTTCTAAATGAAAAGACTGATCCTGATCCCATGCTATTCCATAAAGAAGATTCCTTCAAATACATCTGTTAATCTTTCTCACAAAGACAAATTTTGTTAAGAGTTGGCCAAGGAAGGACAGATAATATAACATGGAAATACCTTGCATGATTATACTATTTCTCTAGAGCATGCTTATTGCTAATTTATGACTTTGCACCTTCTATAAAGACTATTGGGAATAAATTCTTCTAAGTGTTTTTGCTCTTAAATGTAAGTTCATAAATAAGATGATATATTTCAGGAAAAAATATGGAGCATTGTGCATTACTTAAATTAACCCCTGGACTGACTTTAGAAAGGAAATGGATAAATGATAAGGCAAGTGTTATTTAATTAGTTCTTTGCAACCCCATCTTAAAATGCTGCATCTTAAAACCACAAGACCTCCAAATTATTAAATACTTAACAAGAAATCAGGGGAAGCCCTCAAGACTTTTAATTTTTTATTTTTTTAGCTTTTTATGTACTTATTTTATTTTTTTACTTTTTTATTTTTATTTTTTCAGTGTTCCAAGATTCATTGTTTATACACTATACCCAGTGCTCCATTCAATACATGCCCTTCTTAATAAACACCACCATTTTTTTTTTATTTTTAATTAATCTCTACACCCGATATGGGACTTGAACTCACAACCCTGAGATTATGAGTTGCATCCTCTATTGACTGGGCCAGCCAGGCACCCCGAGGAAGCTCTCTATATTAGCACTGAACTAGAGGATCCATGTGATGTATAATATTCATTTCACTTAGTGCATATAACCCCTTATACATCAAAAATATATATTTAACCCAAGATTAATCTGAATTAAAATCATATGATATGATATAAGGTGACTCCTCACCAGAGAAGAATACTAGAATTTTCTTTATTTGCTAATTTGAAGATAATAGCAAAACAGCACCAAAAAATGACAAATAAGCCTTTAAGTATTGCACTTGTAAGTTATCTTGGAAGAAATATCTTTCTTTTAAATGCCAAGACCATGCTGGTGAAGCTACACATGGGATCATAAATACACAAGCTTTGTGCAACAGTTACAGCAACTGGAAATCCAACTTTATTACTCTTAGCAAAGACTCTTTCACCTTAAGAAGGCAGAAAGTATCAAGCAGAGTGGTATCCAGATTTAAAATCATGTTTGTCTTGTAACTTCTCCATAAATTTTGATAGATATTTTATCACTTAATATTTTTGCCTATATGCCACTTAAAATCCTTTCTGGCACAACATACCTTATTACTGATCTAAACAGATTGAATGGTTAAAGAGAAAAACATGTGCTATTGGAAGGAGATAAACCTAGCTTTCAATCTCAATGCTTTCACTTAGTAGCTATCCAAATTTACACATACTACAAAACTTTTTTGGGCAACAGTTTCCTCACCTATAAAATAGGAATAAAGTTACTTGAATTTTAAGATAGTTTCAAGTGTATAAAATATGTATGTAAAACCATCAGCAGAGTAATCAACCCAGAACCAGTACTGGCTAAAAACTGGCTCTTCCTTCTCTTCATTCCCTTTTCTGTTGTTGAACATGAAAAACACATTGAGAAAATGAGAAAAACACAAATCTTATCTATCATTCAGCTCTAAAAATCTTCACTGGAACATCTGTTTAGCCCAGATTTCCTAGAAAATAGATCCCAAAGCAAAATTTGAGCACTGATGTTTTATTGGAAAATGTCAAAGTGGCAAAATAAGGCAAGGAAGAACAGAAACAAAAACATGGTGCATTACCCAGAAGTTTGTGCTTCATTAGTAGATACAAACTCCTGTTACTTGCAGAATCAACAGACAAACTATAGAGTAACAACACTATGCTCCCAAATGGATATAGAAAGGAAAATGGAGAGGGACTTTTTCTCTCTGCTTCCACAACTTCCATTGGTCAGTGTTTGCACATGGGGAGTTCCAATTTGCCTTTGAGAAGTCAGACACTGGAGGTGCCCAGACTTCCATGGAGAGTGGGTCTCCTCAGCAGCAGTTGGAGCTGAAAGGGTCAAGGTCTCCAGACCAGATAAACTGAGAACCTGAAGTAGCACCTAAGGGGTGTCAAATAGTATACCCATGGTTCTAGTGATCTTTTCTTCATCAGATTTGCTTCTTAAGTCTCACATTCATCAAGTTCTTTTTTTTAAATCCTTTAAACTCTTATTGTTGGGTTTAATGCAGACATGGATGAAAGAGAGCTTTCCATATCAGTCACATCTGTGTAGAGGTATCACACAATTTGAAGCATACAATGGCAGATAATTTTGAGCATCAAAATTAGATATCAACATGCCATTCTTATTGTCCAGTATTGAGTTGTGAAAAGTTGCAGCTATGGACAATAGATTCCAGTGCTGTGGACCTGGAAACACAAAATTGTAGGCTCATCGTGAACTTTCAAAATTGATTTATGATTAGTAGAAACTGGAAGTTTTAGTCTTAGAGGCACACTGGAGGAATTCTTGACTTGTAGAAAAATAGCAAATGTCTTAATCACATTTTGTACCTAGTTCTAAAATATACTTGAGTACCAAGAAGTTGAGGTTTCAGTGCCTTCTCAACACAACTATAAGAAAATGTACTCTCTTGGATGCTGAAGTCAGTTACTGGATTTTTCTGAAAATGTGTCAATGTAGATCATTCTAAAGCCTCAGAACACCTTTTTTAGTAGGGGATGGGCAAAACTGGTAATGGTTTCACCTTGAGAAAGGAAGGAAAAGATAAATAGAATGACTTATGAAAAATCTTATTATTTGGCTAGATAGTTCAATTTTTCTAAGAAGCTACTCCCCAGAGGTAATAATAATAGAAACACAGTTGCAGTAAAAGAATGAAGTTATGCAGAAGTTCTAATTTCATATATTCAATGCATTCAATTTATAAGATTCCTATATATTACATAAATTCACCACTTCTTTTTGCAGAATAATTATTTGTTTTGGTTAAATACTCTAAATGTTCATTTTTATGATATCTGGTCATCCTGACTCCACCACTAATTAGCTATCAGAAAGTTCTTCCCAAAGAATTCAGTTCTTTGTTCCTCAGTTTCCTCATCTATAAGATGGAGAAAATAACAGTTATTTTGATGGCTGATAGAATTTTAAATGCTGGGCATTTGTCAAATGCTCAGGAAAAGTTGGTTATCATTTTTATTATTATTTAGTAGTATTCATGGTAGTGTAAAGTTATTTAAGGCAGAAGAGTTTAAAGAAGAGATTCATAAATCACAGCAAGTCTACCTTACATAAATATTCATCCTTAATAATGACTAAACATTATTTTGGCATATTTTTACACAATCATAGAGATTGAATACCGCATACACACAAAAAATACACAGAATATGAAAATAGTCTTCTAGCAATAAGAAAGACTCCATTTTTTATTCTAAAATAAAAATAACAAATTTAATTGAATTTAAATGTAACAGAATTAAGAACTAAAAGGAAATTAAGTGGATTACTAAACTTTGGATATTTTCTGTAAGATCCAATAGATATTGCCTCTTGAAAGATTAAGAAACAAAACTATAAAAACCATTAAGAGATTGACATCATTAGGGTGCTTTTTGTTTTTTGTGGGTTCTTTGTTCCCTTTACTTTGATACATTATCAACTATCTCCATGTTTTGAAAAAGTAGTAAATAAACCCATAACTTTTTTCCATCCTCCCTCCCCCAGTTTTGAAAGACAAGGTTATAAGACTGACATTCTGATCCTAAACTGTAATTCTTCAATTTCAAAACAATAATGTGTGTTCTGTATTTAAAGAACTTAATATTTTCACCAGTTTTGTGTTGCTTTGGTTTGGTTTGGTTATTTTTGTTGGTATTGTTATTTAGTCTTTTGTTTTAACCACAGCTTCTTTAAATGTGTCCTTTATTTCAATTCACCTTTTGGTTGTTTGGATATAGGTGCCATACAGATTATTTCTAAAGTTTATCATTTTCATAAAATCTCATCTTACCTGAGGTTTTTAACCAACTGCAGTACTTGTAACCTCTGCAATGAGTTTAAAGACACAAAGAGGGCAACAGCATAAGAGAATGTCTGAGACAGTCCAAGCCTGATTCAACACATGCACCTTTTTGGTCCTGAAATGTAGGGAACCCCTCACAAAGACCAGCAAGAGGTCTCACAGTGCTAAAGTCAGTCTACAGCTGACAGCCAGCAAAGAAACAGGATCCTACTTCTACAGATTCAAGAAATTAGCTTCTGCCAACCACCTGAGTGAGTTTGGAAGTTTACTCTTCCCAGAGCCTTCCTATAAAAGCCAAGTTGCTAACACTTTGAATTTGGCTTTGTGAAACACTAAACAGAGAAACCAAACAAACTAACCTAGACTTTTGACCTATAAAACCATGAAATAAAAAATTTGTGTTGTTCCAGGCTACTACATTTGTGTTAATTTGAAAATTAATATACCTGGTCACCCAGTAGTAATGAAAGTTGGGAAATGTGGTCTTTCTTTAGTTTTCTTTAGCTATGTGGCAGTGCAAAACTCTGGGTCAATTTGTTTGAAAAATAATGGAACATTGGGGAGGGTATGTGCTATAGTGAGAAAAAATTAATTAATTAATAATAATAATGGTGAGAATGTGTATTTGTGTAACAGTCTCCACCACTGAAGGAAAGGGCCTGAATTAATGATGAAAGGGAGGAATAAAGTGGATTTATATATAGTTCTTAAAAAGGTTAAAAATTATTAGGGACCTTTCAAAATACTAAACTATTTACTTCTCATTTTACCACTGAATATTCTGTGCCTTCAAACTGAATACAAGATTATACAATCAAAGTGCCCTCATTTCTTATGTATGAGACTGGCAAGTCAGTTACTTTGGTGAATCATAATAAAATATATATACCTTAAAGATTCTATATACCTTCACTATTTACTGGCCAATCTTTTTATGTAGAGTCTGGACTTTCTTTGACTGTATGGCAAAATATGGCTTTCTTGTACTCCTTCTAAAATTTTCAGTTTGAGTTTCTTTAAAACAGAGCAAAAACTTAAACGTGAAATGCAATCTGAGTACATAATTCTTCTAAAGGATCTTTAGAAATCCATCTCTCCCACAAAAAAATCATCATCATTTCTTTTATCTGCTTATATTTAAGCTTTTCAAATATTCAACCTAGTTTTCTTCAACTTTCATTTCCTTTGGAGTAATATTTCATCAGTGTGTGTAATATTTATTAAGCTATAAAATCTCAACAATAAGTATTACTTACAAGTACATACTTGGCTATTGAATGAAAAAGAAATGAGGAGGTATACTAGAGTGAAACTGGTACTTGGACCTTCTCAATGAGGTAAGTGTAAGTCAGTGCATTTGCAGAGGCAATAGAAAGCAACCCTTAATTCTGTAGGTCAGTTAAGAAGAGTAGGATAAAAGAATTTACAATTTTTCACTAAGACAAAATAGTAAATTATCACTAATTATCACTACCCACAAGTTTGATCTCTAGCTTTTTTTTTCTTAAATATTGTATTTATTTATTTGACAGAGAGAAACACAGCCAGAGAGGGAACACAAGCAGGGGGAGTGACAGAGGGAGAAGCAGGCTTCCCACCAGGCAGGGAGCCCAATGCTGGGCTCAATCCCAGGACTCGGATCACGATCTGAGCCCAAGGCAGACCTTAAAGACTGAGCCACCCAGGCACCCCTGATCTCTAGCTTTACTGAGATCTTTGAACCATACCTCGACTTTACCAATCAGTTCTCACACTCAAGAAACTGCCTCTACTTATCTATAACTGGCTGATAGTTTAGGCCTTTACTTACTGACACAAGGCCTAAAAGAAATAAATTCATATTATTTCCTTCTTCCTTTGGAAAGCTCTTCTTCTTTTGTGAGTCCTAGAGGTCAGGTACAGTTTCTCAGACAAAGGGTGTGGTGGACAAGAACTCAACAAAACACAAGAATCTTATTCCTCAAAATGGAGCAGGATGGGACACAGAGCAAGGTGTGGGATGATAAAGTCCAGTGTCGACCACTTCCCCAAAAAGAACCATGGATGCTCAGGATAATGCAAATCACATAGCGAGGTTTATTTCCAGCTAGCTGGGGTCCAAGCATCTGCCCGGCGCAGCGGGTTTCAACAAGGACCCTGAATGCAAGGGTCTAGGGCTTTAAATGCATTTCAAACAGCAAGCGCGAGTCACACAGTTTATAAGTCAACCACCCATAGCCTGGTCAGGTAAGATAAAAGTCCAGGAACTGAAGCAAGATGCACAATTCTAATCCTGTTTATCCCGATAAGCTCGACACAGACCTTGTGTCAGTAAATATAGGACTACTATCAGCCAGTTATAGATAAGTAGAGGCCTAAGTCACCAGGGAGGTTACGGAACCTGTTATGGCTGCCCTTAGGCTAAGCAGGCCCTAACATGGGAAGAGGGAGGAAGTAGTATGAGATCCTATTCTGTAAATGTTCTCATCTACTGAAATGGAAACTTCAATGCAAATTTCTGAAGAGGAAAAATAAACATTATTTTCTAGTAAAATAATTGAAGTTTTCATAAACTAAACTTTATTTGCTGGAGAATTTCATTTATTTCCTGACCTCCTAAAGTAATTCCATGTTTCAAAATGAGTTGTAATTTTGGATTTTGAGAATGATTTCTTATTAGCATCAAGTTTAAGTTTCTCTCATTGGATTAGTTTAATTAGCTTTAATTTTTCTGATCTGATTTTAAAAATATTAATGAGAAAATTTCAACACTGGAGGAGATTTTTAAAGAAAAACTCAGCTTTCTCTGGCTCTGATCATTTCGACAAAAGTATTTTCCTTTTAAGTTTCTCTTCTAGACTTTCATCTATATGCATACATAGTTTTGACATAATTGCAAAAATAGTGAACACATATTATTCTTTTCACATTTGACATTATGTGATAAACATTCTTCTGTGTTTGTTGAATAGTTTTCACTATTACCATTTGGGGAATTCCTTTTCAAACTAATATATGCTTCATGTTAGGAAGGAAATTCTTAATGCCATAACTTTGACTGTCATCACAACATGAAGATAATTGATCATTAGCTTTATGCTGGTGCTAACTCCATGGCTTAGGGCTTGGGCTTTCATAACAAACAGGTTTTGCTTTGAGTCTGGGCTCTGCCATGTAGGAGCTATGTGACTTTGGATACCTTGTTTAACCTCTCTGAAGTTGCCATTTGTAATCTGGGGGGGGGGATAGTATTTAAGTCATAGAAAAATTGCAAAGACTGAGCATACAAAGCACTCAACCACAATGCCTGACACACAGTATTTCATAAATGGTAGTAATTGTGCGATAATTAGTATCTGTTCTTACACAGCACTAGTATTCACTTCCCATATTGATAGTACTTCATAATTTGAAAACAAAAATTGAGAGAGAGAGAGGAAGACCCAAATTAAGCACAACCTTTTTCACAATCCCTTTCCAACTACATTAGCCCTCCCTGTCCGTCTGCTGCCTAGACCACCCAGTGCCTGCGGTTTTGCATTACCGTTTATTCACACCTGAAAAGGCTGTATCTCCTTCAATAAGCTGTAAGCTACCCAAGGCCAGGATAATATTATGCTTCTCTGTGTCTCAAAAGGAAGATTCCACCACTTTTAGTCTGTCACTTTTCTAAAACTTTGTCCAGTTTTCCCACATCGTCATGGATGCTGACATTGCTTCTAGTTTGTTTCGTTTCCTTACACTCTCTAACTGACTTTATAGTTTTGTCTCATCTTCCTTGGCCTGGCTTTACATATCTTCTAAATGTTAAGAACATTTGGATTTAAAAAGAAGAGATTGTGGTGGAAGAAAATGTAGCTTTTGGTAGAGAATAGAGTATTTAAAACACTAAAGTGGACAAATAAATTTAAAACATTTGTTTAAACTTGTTTTCCACTGTATTTATTTACTGTCACAAATCCTTCGCTGAAGGAGTCTTAAGCACAAACATATTTAAAATAAGAGGTTTTTTAAAAACATATGTGCAGACATTATCCAAATCTACACAATAAGCCCTTGCTCCAGAATCAGCTGATTTCACTAAATTTGGCAGGTTTCAATCTTGATTTTTATGATAGGGCCCAATAGAATCACAAACTTTGTTGTATGTGACAGGTTTATCAGTCAAGTCCCATACAAACCAAATTCTACCGACAGGAAGTTTGAAATAAACCCGTTTCAACGACCACAGGAAAGTCAAATGAAATTCAGAAGGAACAGACATTTATATCTGCAACCTGAAGTTCCATCTGTCATGTGTCACACTTAATGTTGACAAAGGTTTCAGTTATCTACATTTTATTCTGCTGTTGCCAAATCAAAAGTTGTTACTTTTTAACTTGCTGGGTCCTTAACATACCACAGTCTACAAGAGGGAAATATCCTGCTGACTACTTTTCAGGGACTAGAGACACAGAGTATAAAAATCACAAGTGTTGAACAAGGAGTGTGTGAAATCTCAGCATCATTTTAAACCTAATTACACTTATGAGTTATAGATGGTTTATAAATTGGTGAGAACTTTATTTGTGGCAATTAAAGTTTGCTTAAGGCAAAAATAATATCTGATTAAAATGGAAGTTGTAAAGCTCAACCTCATAAACTTATGCTATGGTAAACCACAGACCAAAGAAGTTCATTGAAATGAAGTTTCCTGTTATTTTTCAGGGCAGAACATGGGAGATAACCCAACTGGGGCATTGTGAGGGAGGGACCTGTCATCCTGGTTATAGCATACCCATAACTTCAATTATTAGAGAGCCATTTCTTCTGATTAGGATTACAAAGTGGTTGAGAACCATTACAGACTAGGGAGAGGCTGATCATAAAAGAGAAAAAAGAGAAAGAGATTATTCCTAAAAAGAGTAAGAACTTTCATTAGACTCTTCATGAACCAGTAGAATTAAGCTCTTTGGAGCAGTGCCACTTAGAATTCCCTTGTCTCCATCTCTCGCTGTCAAACCCTACCTTTATTTGCTTCCAGCCTAAAGTCAGGTCCCCTCTTGCATAAATCTTTGTCACTTCACGTGGCAGTGGATCCCACCACCTCATGGCTCTTCGATTAGGCAACACTTATAGTCTCCTGAGTGAGGTCTCTCACCCCTGCTGAATCCCCAGCTCCCTGAAGGCAGACCTTGAGCTGCTATCTTTAGATGCCCCCACCTTGACACCTAGCATAATGCCTAGGAAGTGGGAGGGAGATAAATCCTGCTGGGTTACACCTACTCACAGTCCAGCAGATGGCAGCAATGCTGTCTTCCGTGGAGGCGGACAATTTTATCAATATTCTGGTCTCTGCTCACTAATAAAAGCAGTAGGACATTTCTCTCTTTCTTCTTCATCTATGGCTGAGTCATCAACTCATGAACATTAATTCATAGCAGTACATAATCCAACTATGTGTGAGTATGTGATTTACAGATTTCTGTGTAATTATTTGAAAAATAGCAATGGAAATTGTGAAATACAATAATCCCCATTCTCTTCTTCCCACTAACACATTTTGAAACACATGGCATAAATAGAGCACACAGACATAATGAGTAGTGTGTTCTTGAGGTCGAGGGGATAGGAAGGGGAATATATTCTCCATTCCTCTTGTTTCCAGCCAGGGAGGCTTTAGCCTTTAAAAAACCTTCAATCTCTCTATCCAAATTTAGCCCTCCCTATGAAAGAAGAATCAGTGGGTTTAATTGGTGGATGTGGGAGAAATCATGGTGCAAGTGTACTTCAAGCTTTTCTTCTTTTTCTCTCCTTCTGAAGCCATCTATCCAAGGACTCTGCCTTAACATCTGATCAATATCATGTAGTAAACATTCAGGGCTTGAGGGAGGTCTGCAGTCACCATGTACTTGATGCCTAATGACTAAGTGTGTCTAATCGAAGCAAAATGTTAGGAAAACAATTGTGGATATATATCTAAATTGAGTCATCAAACCATATTTTGATTAGTAATAAAGCTGGTATTCTGATTTTCATCAATATGATTCCTTTGTCTGTCCTTACAAAGGAGAAGAAGGTTGTTTTACTTGGGTCCTCACAAGCCCCAACAAATGATATCCAAAATTGCCTTATGTTTGAAGTTTTCAAAAGAATTTTACCCTCATTTGTTATATACCTAAATATTTTGTCTTGTTTTATAGCCAACATTTAAACTAATATGCCTTAAGCTTTCTTACTTTCAATTATTAGCTGCTTCATCAGATGCTGGAATTAAACAATATTTAAAAAATAAACACTCAGGGGTGCTTGGGTGGCCCAGTCGTTAAGCATCTGCCTTCTTCTCAGGTCATGGTCCCAGAGTCCCCGCATGGAGTCCCTCACTGGGCTACTTCTCAGCGGGAAGCCTACTTCTCCCTCTCACTGCTTGTGTTTCCCTCTCTTGCTGTATTTCTCTCTGTTAAGTAAATAAATAAAACCTTTAGGAAAATAAAAATAAATAAAAATAAGTGCTCAAAGTCTACTCTTTTTTATTACAAATAATTGGCATCAAAATCGGTAGACACAGCAACTAGTCTTTGCAACAAAATAACTTTATATGTGCCTGACATTTCACCACCCAGACTAGAGAAATCCTCTCCCTTGTTCTCCCCCACCACCACCACCAACTAGAGAAATTTTCATCCCTTCTAAAGTAGTCTGCCATACTTTCAACATTTGGTTAACCAATTGAAATAAAACACACTAATTTACCTCACTGAATAAAATGCTTAAAAGCACTATGCCTTCTTGACTAGCCAAGTCTTATATATATATGATCTCTTTCTTAATGAGGCCTTGAGCAACTAATTGTTTCAAAATAAACCTTGACATTTTTAGTTGTTAATCAGCTACAGCTGAAGGGAATGGGATGGGCCAATGATGTATACATTTATATTTCAAAGCCAAAAATTTTCCCTTTTTATCCCCAAATTAGCATAATTCTTAACTGATCTTAGTCAAGATTCAAACAGTAATATTTGTAGCTTCTTCATTGCTTTCCCAAAATCTTTTTAAGAGGAGGAAAATTCATAAACTAAAACACTAAGTTTATACTATATTTTTTCTTATCCCAGGAATTTTTCCCTTTCACTCTGGTTCCATCTTTTTTTTTTTTTTTTAATTTCATGTGCATAGAATTGAATTAACCAAATCTATTGTGCATGACATATTCTCATTAGTGTATTCAAGTTTGACTTATTTAGTTAGCTATTTCATTTATAATTTTAATAATGAGATATTTACCCACAGTTATACCACTCACAACAAAGATTTCTGTCCTCAAGGATATATGAAAGAATAATTTCTAGTGTGGGCAGAGAAATTAAACAATAAGTATTTTTAAGCCAAAGGATGTTCAAAGATAATAAATGCTTTGAAATATACATAGACACACACATACCACCACCACCACAGCAAAATATGGGTGCTAGGGAATGTCAAAGATGGGCAAGAGAGGTTATAGTATTAAATAAATTAGAGTAAGTTTCATCTAGAAAGTGGAATTTAACCAAGGACTTGAAGGAAATAAAAGTGTTATTCTAGCAAATATCTAGAAGAAAAAATTCCAGATAAAAGAAATATCCAAAAGAAAAACAAAGCTGGGGCATCATGTTACCTGATTTCAAGCTTTATTACAAAGCTGTGATCACCAAGACAGTATGGTACTGGCACAAAAACAGACAAATAGACCAATGGACAGAGTAGATAGTCCAGATATGGGCCCACAAATTTATGTTCAAATCATCTTCGACAAAGCAGGAAAAATATCCAGTGGAAAAAAGACAGTCTCTTCAATAAATGGTGCCGGGAAAATTGGACAACTATGTACAGAAGAATGAAACTAGACCATTCTCTTATGCCACACACAAAGATAAACTCAAAATGGATGAAAGACCTCAACATAAGGCAGGAATCTATCAAAATTGTAGAGGAGAACATAGGCAATAACCTCTTTGACACCGGCCACAGCAACTTCTTTCAAGACACGTCTCCAAAGGCAAAGGAAACAAAAGCAAAAATGAACTTCTGGGACTTCCTCAAAATAAAAAGCTTCTGTACAGCAAAGGAAACAGTCAACAAAACAAAGAGGCAGCCCACGAAATGAGAGAGGATATTTGCAAATGACACTACAGACAAAGGGCTGGTATCCAAAATCTATAAAGAACTACTCAAACTCAACATCCAAAAAGAAGATGAATACATCAAAAAATGGGCAGGAGACATGAAGAGGTACTTCTCCATAGAAGATATACAAACGGCTAAGAGACACATGAAAAAATGTTCAGCGTCACTAACTATCAGGGAAATTCAAATCAAAACCACACTGAGATACCACCTTACAACAGTCAGAATGGCCAAATTTAACAAGTCAGCAAACAACAAGTGTTGGAGAGGCGGTGGAGAAAGGGGAACCCTCTTACACTGTTGGTGGGAATGCAAGTTGGTGCAGCCGCTTTGGAAAACAGTGTGAAGATTACTTAAAAAATTAAAAATAGAGCCACCTTATGACTCTGCAATTGCACTACTGGATATTTACCCCAAATATACAGATGTAGTGAAAAGAAGGGCCATAGGTACACCACAGTTCATTGCAATAATGGCCACAATCACCAAACTGTGGAAAGAGCCAAGGTGCCCTTCAACAGATGAATGGATAAAGAAGATATGGTACATATATACAATGGAATATTATGCCCACACCAGAAAGGATGAATATCCAACTTTTGTAGCAACTTGGACCGGAGTGGAAGAGATTATGCTGAGTAAAATAAGCCAAGCAGAGCAAGTCAAGTATCATATGGTTTCACTTACTTATGGAGCATAAGGAGTAATATAGAGGACAGTAGGAGAAGGAAAGGAAATGGGAAGTGGGACAAATCAGGGAGGGAGACAAAACATAAGAGACTTTGGACTTCAGAAACAAACTGAGGGTCTTGGAGGGGAAGGGTTGGGGGATGGACGAGCCTGGTGGCGGGTATTGAGGGCATGTATTGCATAGAACACTGGGTGTGGGGCATGAACAATGAATCTTGAAACACTGAAAAAATTTTAAAAAAATACTAAAAAAAAAAAAAGAAAGAAAGAAAGGAATATCCAAAGTAAAGATCTCAAGGTAGGAGAGTCCCTTGTATATGTGAAGAATAGCAAGGAACCTTCTGTGATTCCTAGAGACTGAATAAGGAAGAGAATAATAGTCAAAGAGGAAATGGAAGTTTCTAGCCTGATAGCTGTTGTGTGGCCTATAGTTTTTACCTTGAGTAAAATGGGAAGCTATTTCATAATTTTTAGTGGAAGTAATTTGAGTTTTAAGAGGCTCTTGGTTTATTTGTTGCTAAGACATTCCAAAGGAACTGGAGTAATGAAAAACCTGATTGGTGGTTCTAGTGACTTGGTAGAGGGGGTGACAAATACATAGATTCTGAATATATTTTGAAATTAAAGCTAACAAGATTTTCTGAAAGATGAATGTGGGGTGTGAAAGAACAAATGGTTTTCCAGTCATAAACAACAGTAGTGATAAAGTTGCTAGAACTGAGACTGGTGAAGCACATTGTGAATGGGTGAGAACAAGGAGTTCATTATTGGACTGTTGAATTTGAGAGATATTAGACATCCAAGTGGAAATAATGATGGATGCATAAATGTTAAATATGGAAAAAAGATGGTCCTAGAGTTGTGAATATGAGAGTAATTATCATATAAATGACATTTATGGCAATGAATGCAGATAAAAAGGAGGAAAAAAGAGAAAACAATCTAATAAAGAAGTCAGGAAAAAGAGAATTCAGTCAAGGAAACTGAGAAGGTGCAACCTGCACCAAAGGGAAAAAAACTAAAACAGAATGGCATTCTGGAAACCAAGTGAATGGTTTATTAAGAAGAGTGAATGATCATATGTGTCAAATGAGACTGACATTTCAAGCTAGATGAGGACTGAGAATTGACCATAATATTTAAGATAATGGAAGTCACTGGTGGTCTCAAGAACAATTTTTGGACTCATGAGAGAGAAAGCCTGCTTAGATTGCTTTATTTATTTATTTATTTTTACGATTTTATTTATTTGACAGAGACAGCGAGAGAAGGAACACAAGCAGGGGAAGTGAGAGAGGGAGAACCGGAACTCGATGCAGGGCTGGATTCTGGAACTCCAGGATCACGACCTGAGCCAAAGACAAACGCTTAACGAATGAGCCACCCAGGCACCCCTAGACTGCTTTAAAAGTAAAAGGAAAAATTGAAATCAAGGCGTAAAGAAAGATAACTCTTTTGCTCCAGAGGGGAGCCAAGAAATGAGGTGGTAAGTAGAGTGGAAAATGGGTGAAGAGGAATATTTTAAAATAAAAGAAAACATTTTATATTTATATATTCTTTAGAAAAGCTCAGTAGAGAAGTCAAATTTGATGATGAGGAAGGGAGAAGGGAATACTGCTAGAGTAATGTTCTTGAATGGGCAACAGAGTGTAAGGGCATATTTAGAAGTCCAGGCTGCTTTCTCTCTTTTTGGGAAGCACCCCCGACCAGCCAGGGCGCGGGCCGGCCAGCAAAATTCTGATGCTTGGCGTGAAATAAAGTTCTGCTTAACCTTTGCTTTTGTATCAGCCTCATTCCTTTGACCACAGACCCTATTAATATTTTGGGGGCTTGTCCAGGATCAAACGACGAGGAATGAGCCAGCATCAGAATTTTGGGGGGAAAGGCCTCCAGAGGTAAGGTAACATCTGGTAAGATCTCAAGATTCTGTTCTGTTCTGTTTGTGGACCTCCAGGAGAGTGGCCCCGGGGGAGAGACTGGATGCAGTATAGCTTCCCAGGGCCAGAGTGGATGAGGGGACACCCCATCCCTCCATCTGTGGTCGCCAGGGGGTTCAAGTCCCTCTAGGTGGTCTGTGGCCTCCAGGGGATTCAAGTCCCCCCCCCTAGGCAGTTGCCAGGAGGTTCAGGGTAGGCGGTCACTAGGGGTAGGTGGTCACTAGGGGTTTGAGTCCCCTCGCCTAGGCAGTTATGTTTATTTGACAGAAGGGGAGCCTGATCACCCCCCATTGGTCAGGGACACCTGGGGGTGTGTGTCCAACCTGTCTGAATGTGAAGAATGCCTGAGTGTGTGAATGTGTCTGTACAGCTCTACCGCTGTGGCTACGGAGTCTAAGTGGTATACTTAAACTACTGTTAAGTGGTGGTTGTGAGGCTGATGCCATCTGACTTTAGGTGAGCCAATGATATAAAATTCTGGTGTAACAGTTTACAATTGGTTACTCCTTAGTCTTCACTGGAGATTAAGGTTTCTAAAGAGTGTAAAATTCTGCTAAGTGTAACTAGGACTGATGGAAATAAGGGAAGCAACTGACTATGTGGAAAGTGGGAGATATGTAGGAAAGATCAGGAATGGGAATGAATTTTGTTGAAGGTAAAAGAAGGTAATTTCATACTAAATAAGATGTTGTTTGGAAAGAAATGATATGGAACAAAATCTGAATGTAAAGGAAAGTTGTAGGAGATTCATGGAGGGAAAACTTTGGAACAGAATTTTAAATGTGGTCAGCACAGATCAAGATTGAAATGAATGGATTTTAAAGTATAAGATTGAAAGTCGGCTCTATGTTCAAAAAGACAAGGTTTTATCCCATTGTTCATCTGCTCTTGATAAGAAAATGTAATAGTTGCTTTCTCTTTGCCTGCCCAGAGAAATCAGTTTCTATGACTTGCCTTTATCAGCTCTTTAACATCCCTAATCCCATTTAGGCTTATGCTTCCCAAGATTTAAATTAAGTCTTCTTAACCCATTAGGCCTTTATTTGGTTTGCTAAGTCACTCAGGAAGTACTTTTAAACAAATGATCGGCCTTGGGTTACATTTGGATAGGTGCTAAGACTATTCTGAAGGTAATGGGCCCTTCCTAAAGTGTTAATGTACTAGTACAAGATCATCAGTCAGTGTTCTGACTATTGAAATGTGTGTTCAGAGTTCTTGTCATTTACAGTTGTTATTGTCTTGCAAAATGAGTTTCATCTTCAAGGAGATTCATATAAAGGTAGGGAGAGTCTCCATTTCTACCACCAGGATCTGTTGGGGGGACTCCAGGCAGCTGCAAGGAGGCCCATAAATTTATCCAAGATCAGTGCGGTGACTCAAAGTAAGGATGAGTCCCCAGGGGCTTTTCTGGAAAGGCTTATTGAAGCCTATAAAATGTACAGCCCGATCGACCCAGAGACACCCAAAAACCAGAGGGCAATTAACCTGGCCTTTGCTAGCCAGTCAGCCCCAGACAGAAACTACAGAAAATTGAGGGGTTTGAAGGGAAAAATTTGACTGAATTAGTGGGCATAGCAGAAAAGGTGTTTAACAACAGGGATGCACAAGAAAATGAAAGGCAGACTAGGAAAATTGTCAAGATTTTGGCATTACATGAAGCAGGAAGAGCCCAGTGGAAAGGGAAGAGGCAGGTAGGAGATGGTCAATGGAAGGAAAAGCTTAAACATGGAGAGAGCAAATGGGGAGCAGATCAGAGTGCTTACTGCCAAACCAGCTCCAAACCCAAACTTTGGGAGCTGCCCTGTGGCCTGCCGGCTCTGGGAGCCAAATGTCAAAGGGGCCCAATGCACTCCACTAGGGGCCTGTTTCAAATGTGACACCGAAGGCCACGGGGCCTGACATTGTCCAAACCCAAGGGAACCAACCAAAGTGTGCCCTCAATGCCAGAAAATGGGCCACTGGAAATCCAACTGCCCCGGCCTCGGAGCATCCCCAGCACCTCAACGCAGAGGAATCTCCAATCCGGTAGGTCCTACATTCCAGCTGCTGGGACTGGATGATGACTGACAGAGCCTAGGCTCGGAAATCCCCCTGACCCTTGCCAAGCCCAGGGTTATGCTCCAGGTAGCGGGTAAGTCCATCTCTTTCTTGTTAGAAGATTTAAAGTATTTACAAAAATGGGCTAAATTGGACTTTGAAGGGAATTGGGCTAAAACCAGGACAAGAAAAATAGTTCTTCCTTGAGGACTGAGAGGAAAAGCTAGTAAGCCAAATATATCAGAGCACTCATTTAGGGACGTGCAAGCTTGAGGAACTTGTGGGTAAACAGTTCCAGGTCTCCAAGCTAGGACGTATGGCTCAGGATGTGGGAGATAGATGTGCTCAATGTCAGACAGTAAATGCAGGAGGAACCAGGATGGGGAGAGGGAAGAGAGGGAGGGGTAGGTATCCAGGAGTTTATTGGGAAGTAGATTTTACAGAAATGAAACAGGGAAAATGTGGACACAAGTACATGTTAGTTTTTGTGGATACTTTTTCAGGCTTGGTAGAGGCTTTCTCCACCAAACATGAGATGGTAGGGATGGTAGCCAAAAAGCTACTAGAGGAAATAATTCCTAGGTTTGGATTGCCTCTGGCAATTGGGTCAGATAATGGCCCCGCATTTGTGAGTTCAGTCTCACAGGCATGGGCACAAATTGGAAGCTACACTGTACCTACTGGCCCCAGAGTTCCGGACAAGTGGAGAGAATAAACCGGACTCTTCACGAGCCCCTGACGAAGTTAATTCTAGAGACTGGTGGTGGATGGGTGGATCTCCCTCCCTTTGCCCTCCTTAGGGGGTGGTGCATACCCTATGTAAACAAGGTTACCCCATTTGAAATAATGTTTGGGAGACCCTCTCCCCTCCCCATGGCTAGAAGAGGCTGCCTTGGCAGAAATAACTAACCAGTCTGTACTTCAGTGACTGCAGGTGCTGCAGTCTGTCTTAAAAGGAACTCACACAGGAGTCTGGGCTGCCCATTCTGGGACAGAGGTTAAGCCACATCCTCATCAACCTGGAGATTTAGTCTGGGTGCGCCACCACCAGGTGGGAAACCTGGAACCTCGATGGAAGGGACCATTTACTGTCATCCTGACCACCCCCACGGCAGTAAAAGTAGAAGGCATCAGTACCTGGATTCACGTGTATCATGTCAAATGAGCTGAGGATGAGGACGCCCCCCAGAGACGGACGCCGTTGCTGATGGACCCCGCCGACCATGGACTGAAGCTAAGACTCAAAAAACAATAACTTTGTTGTTACTCTTATTGTTGCCTAATGATATGGGAGCTTCTGAGTCACCTTATATGTTTGACAGTGACTGTGAACATTTTTCCATCTGTGTGCAACTGGCTCTGATGTTACCAAGTTTGGTGTATAGAACTGGGAAAGAGGTTTTATTTAGAAGAAGAGTCAAAGATCTGACTATTCCCAAAGAAAAGGAGGGGCTCTGCATAACCCTGGGAGGGGAATGCTGTTTTGGGGTATCAGCAGTTGCGGGCCCCCTGGTTTTACTATTACTGAGGTTGCTCTTTGGCCCTTCCATTATAAACGCCCTAATGCCATTTGTACAAAAGGGTCAAAGATTTGACCTATTCCCAAAGAAAAGGGGGGAATTTAAGGACCTAGTTAGAAGTCCAGGCCACTTTCTCTATTTTGGGAAGCGACCCTGATTGGCCAGGGCCCTGGCCAGCCCACAAAATTCTGATGCTTGGCACGAGATAAAGCTCTGCTTAACTTTCACTTTTGTATCAGCTTCATTGCTTTGACCATGGACCCTATTACAGAGAATAAGATCTAAAGGGTGGAAAAAAACAAGGCTGTTAATGCATTGGACCTTTTATGAGGGCAGTAGATTGGAAAGGTTTTAGGACATGAAGAATGGGAGAAGCAAAGAATAGAATGGTAATGTACAGAGCCTGTATAGAGCTTCTCTCAGCTTTTCAAACACTATTCATATAAGCATAAGAAGTCCACTTTAAATTTAGCATTTAGCAATTGATTACTTGAATATAGATTACCCAAGATTTTCTGTTCCCCTACTTACTCAAACCTCCTAAGAGTTGGTAAGAAAAAGAAATAGAAATAGAACTCAAAATCCATTATTAGTTTGAACATTTTTAGAAGATCATCAGATTAAAGATGGGGAATAAGAGACTACAAAATACATTCAACAGTTTTCTGAGGACTTCACATAACTGCGTTATTCTCATTTTCCATTGCCACGACATTCTTAAGTTTCACGTCTGAGTATAATTTTATGGATATGTAACTCAAAATGGTAATTTTTAAAAAGAACAAATAGATTTGTTATAAATCTATCTGGGATCTTTGACATAGCTAAAAGAGGACAGAGTTCCAGTTATTTATTACAATAAACAAATGAGTTCATAATGACAAAGTTCACATCAATGAAGAGCATTTCTTTTTGTAAAAATAATTGATTGGCTGGAGATTTGCTGGCCCAGCAACATAGTGTGTGGAACTTAAAAGAGGTATCTGTATTCCTTCACATAAAAAGATTTCCAAAATTTTCCCTAGAAAAAAGCTGGTTAGAGTAATACGACTATTATTCTATCAATATTGGATTGGAGAAGTCAGATGACATTCCTAAAAGAACATGCAACAGAATATAAATGGCCCCTTCATAGTGATAAGATTCAAGTGATTATCTTATTCCCTATACCTTTCTGTATTGCTGACATTATTTCCAATTTTAGCTTTATAGTTTGGAAAAAGTATAATAAAGCCATTATTATTTTGAATAATAAATGAGGCAACAATCAAAATGTTAATGAATAGTTCCAGCTATCGTCCTGGAGCACAGACAGAATACTAACTTTTAACCTTAATTCTATCACAGTCTTGCTTCCATAGCTGCAAGCAAATAAAAAGGTCATTTGTATGACTATTGTCTCATTGCAGAAAAGATAATAAAGAGTGATTACAACCAGGGTGTGGTGGATTAACTAATCAGTGCTTGAAAGAAGCTTTGGAAAAGTGATGTCAATAATTTGGAAGGTTGGGGTTTTTTTTGTTTTTGTTTTTGTTTTTTTTTTTTCCGTAGATTAAAGTCTGTGCTTTTCCAAGAAGAAAATTCAGAGCTTCAGAGACTTTCAACTCCCAGTGCCAAACTCTGCCCTCAGTTATGTGTGTGCATGGGCCTAATTGAGGGCAGAATTTGGCACATAAAATTTGGAATGATCTGGAAATTTTTTAAATCTGGAAAAAGTTAAAATCTGTTTGATAAAATAAATTATGATGTGATCCAATTCAAATGGGCTTTGATGTGTTTAGAAAACAGTGTTTTTACTTATGTGAGAAAATAAAAATTTCATTCAGCCCAATCTAGAACAGACAATTCTTGAGGATAAGAGAGAAGACAATATCATCACTGTTCTTTTCCCAGGGTTACAAAGATCATGTCTATTACAAGTGTATGTTCCCTTACTATTAATGAATGTCTCACACAGCAACAACAACAACAACAACAACAAAAAGGAAGATAAGATAAAAGAGGGAGAGTGGAAAGGTTTGTGCATGAGTAATCTTGAAATCCTCAGAGAATTCATGACTGAGGCTTTCAGAAGCAACTGGTATACTTTTATTATCTACAAATTTCCCTATCCCTATCGGGCACTCCCTACTCACTAGTAGAGTGAGCCCTTCTGGAAATGGAACTTTCCTAAAGTCATCTATTAAGTATAAAAACAACCCAAGCAAAATGAACTTTCAGCTCTTGCTTCTACTACAATTTTCCTTTCATGTGTCTAAAGGAGACCACCAAAGTTTTGCTTCTAATAATTCCTGAAGCCACTTTCAATTTTTTCATTTTAAAACGGAAATTGAAAAAAAAGTAGATTAAGCTCCATACCTAGATATTTATCATATTTAAATTTTTTCTTTCAATGTCACATTTTAAATTCTAACATATCCTCTTTATCCTTGCTATCTCACCAAGTGAGGGGTCAGGCAAAGAAATAAAATCCACAACTCTTCTCCCCTATTTCTGCCTTTAAAAAAAAAAGAGCTGTGCAATGTGCATAGTGTTCCTTCTTTTGGCTGTGTGAGTTGAGCTTGTTATCAACCCACAAAGTATGATCTGTTTCTCTTTTATGGTTCTTTCAACACACACACAAAATGGCATTGCTGCTCTGTGCCCCTCAAGAGAGTCATCTGGATGATAACCACAGAGCCCACGGGATTAAACCACTTGTGAAGAAGTGGAGTCCTTTGCATTTGGATCTTGAAGCTTTGGAAACAACCTTAAGCTATCCTCCTAAAAACATTAAAAGGAGTGTTTTTGTGTGCTTTTCAGGCATCTTTACAAGTTCTTGTGAAATGATAAATGTGGGTGGTTTTCATTTTATATGTTCATTATTTTAAAATAGTCTTGCCTATCACATAGATATGGTTACAAAATCAAAAGAGAGAAGCCAAAGTCTTTCTAATGGCCTTTTTTTCCCCTCTATGCACCAAGGCAAGATAGTTCACAATTAAATATTAGTATGGTTTCTGCCCACTGTTTCAATAATCAAAATAAATATAATTGGTCAGAGACCTGGTGCTGCCCACCTTCTCTATCTGGTGAATCACAAAACCTACATTTCGGTGTAAATTTTTCAAGACGGTGTTCTGTTTTGTCAGAATCTAACAAGTATGTGTTGAAAATCCCCTCTAATATTAACTGGATAGCTGTAAAGGTAAGTTCCTAGTATCATAGTATATTTGTTTGCCAAGGACGATCATAACTAAATACCATAGACTAGGTGGCTTAAATGACAGAAATTTATTTTCACACAATTCTGGCTACTGGAAGTCCAAGATCAAGACACCAGCAGGGTTGGCTCTTTTGAGGCCTCCTTAGCTTGTACTCCTCATGCGGTTGACGCTCTCTCTAGGAGTCCCTGGTGTCTCTCTCTCCTTATAAGGACACCAATCATACTGAATTAGGGCTTTACACCTAGTACCTCATTTTCACCTATTCACTTCTTTAAAGACTTTATCTCAAACATAGTTACATTTGGGGGTTGTGGCTTCAACAGTTTAACTTCTTTACATTAATGTCATGCACACTCCATCCCAGGAGCTGTGGCTAGACAAATATTTGGTTAGGTATATCTCAAGGAACTTGACATTTAAAAAATAAGCAGGAGTTTGTAGGTTGTTCATTACTAGTGCCCTCAAAAATCTTGCTTTTCATCAATATATAGATGTCCTGTCTTAAGCAGAGTATGAAATCAATAATTAGTTCATAATTAAAGAGTCATGAACTAATCAATGACATAATAAGCTGAGTAAATAAATTTGTCACTGGCATGGCAATTTTCAAATTATAACACTCCACTATGCCAGTGGCCATGATGAAATTATATATAAATTTTATATAACTAAATGTACTTCTAGTAATTATATAAATCCAAAGGTTTGTTTATCATAAATGCATCTCCAATAATTTCTTTATCCCAAATAAATTTTCTCTAGGATTAAAAAAGCACTTTACTTAATCCTCTATTATATTAGATATAATTGAGGCAGTGATTCAGTGATTCCTGGACTAAATCACTAGAAATTCCGCAAGGAATTGTGAATGTTCTTCCTGGCCCTTCCATGTAAGCATTTCCTAACTTCCTTTCATCAGCATTTTTCCTCTGAGCTCACTTTGCAGACAGACATTCTCATGGTGATCTCGCCCACTACCATAGTTTTACTCTCAGTTCTCCACGGAAGACTGCCAAACTGAGCACGAAAACCTACATTCCCAACAGCTTGCTGGGTTTCTCTGCATTGTTGAAGGCCCCTCACATGGAAATCACCTTCTTCTAAAAATATGATTGTCATATAAAAGTTGTGCTACTGTGACATAAGAAATATTGTTTTGGTCTTCATCCCTGCTTCTTGACACAGAACTTTTAAGCCCTTGGAATTCCTTGAGCACTAAGGATAAAGGGCACATTCTTTATTATTCATAATTCCCTTTCACATATACCTGCATTTATTTATTATTCATAATTCCCTTTCACATATACCTGCATTTATGCTAATGCAGTGACTTTTGGAGGATGGGGGCTGGTTACCAAAAGGAACTGACTGGTGAGATTAGAGGACTGGAACTTGCTTTCAGCCCCATCCTAGATCTCCAGAAATGGAAATGAGGCTAGGGGTCAAGTTAATCACCAACAGCTGACGATCTAATCAGTGGTGCCTAAGTAATGGAACCTCCATAAACAATTCTAAATAAGGAGATTCAGAAAGACTCCAGGTTGGTGAACTCAACCATGTATCAGGGGAGTGGTGTACCCCAAATTCCACAAGGACAGAAGCTTTTGTATTCAGGACCCTTCCAGATCTTGTCCTATGTACTTCATCATCTATTTATTTGTAGCCTTTAAAATATCCTTTATAATAAAACAGTAATAGTAAGTAAAGTATTTCCCTGAGTTCTGTGAGCCATTACAGCAAATTAGAGAAACTAAAGAAGGGCTCATGGGAACCCCCATTTGTAGCCAAATTAGACAGAAGTATGAGTAACCTCAGACCCACTGATCATGATTGGCAGCTAAAGGGAGGGGGGTGAGGAGGAGTCCTGTGGACCACTTAACCTGTGTGCCTGTGCCAGCTCTGGGTTGTTAGTTTCAGAATGAATGAAAGACTAGGACACCCATTTGGCGTCCGCAGAGAACTGGAGTTGGTTGGTGTGGAAAATAAACACATTTGGTATCAGAATTGTTGTGACTGAATAAAGTTTCCTTTTTCATTCAGAGATGAAGAGATTGATCTGGGAATAATACTCAAGGCCTTGAGTTAATTAATAAATCAAGCAATAATTTCCTCCTGTTTTTCTTCCCTCCAACCTTCTCTTATTATTCCTATCGCTGTTTCTAGACTTTCCTTCACACCACTCATATTTTTTTTATCCTTTTAGCATCTGACCATCTCAATAAAAAAAGCTTCCATGGTCCTTTCTTTAAAGAATATAAAGTAACATCTATTCCCATTCTATTTTATCCAATGTATTTTTCCACTGAAGCAAAAAAAAAAAAAAAAAAAAAAAATCCTAAGCTCCAGTCATACAGGATATATTGTTCACAAACACATACCACAAATTGTATGTTTGTGTGTATGTTTTTATGTACATATAGTGTACAATCTACACACTTCTGCTTACATCATCCCCTGCATCTAAAACACCTTCTTCCTTATGTACACCAGATTCTACTCACTGTTCTGATATGAGAGTGATTGTTCTTCTCAACTCTGCATTCTTCTCCATGTACTGAAATGACTGAGAATACGTATTACATGATGATCAGTCAGATACATGTTTAGTCAAAAAGACATTTAAACATTGTTAAGATATTAGTTTTATTATTGGTAATATTGGATTAAAGAATGCAGCTTGATATATGACCAGAATTAACTCTTTTTTCTTCTTTTTTTAAACTCACTTCTCTCAGATCAGAACTACTCCTCCAAAGGAGAGTTGAGGTCTTCAGAACAGATGTGCTTATCCAGAATCCTTCCTATATCCATTAAGTCCTGGATCTGGGACCTCTAAAATGCAGGCTCCTGGTCACATGCCTTGAGCCAAGGGCATTTATCCTATGGAGGAGCCTAGAAAAAAACATGCACTTCCTCAAGGTAAAAAGATCTCAAAGAAGGAGGGAGGAAGTATACTTAAGCCATTAAGTTAAACAAGTGCAATGATTCTCTTCTCAATTTCACCAATCAATTAGGTCAGTCTTCTTGGGGGTGGGTGTGAAAAGCAAATGGAAGAAAGATCAAGTTTCACTTTTTATTAGTTATGGAAGGATCAGCGTTTCTACTTCCTGAGTACATGTGGGCAGAGACACTGGAAGAGGGAAAACCTGGTCCCACCTACACCCTACCGTTCAAAGTTTGACTCTGAAACCTTAAAATGGGCACACAAATAACCAAATTGTCCTTCTGTGGAAAAGTTGAAAGTATAGCTAAACATAAAAACTCTATTAAAAATGAAAATTCTGAAATGAAACAATCAGGTAATAGAGGGGAAAAAATTGAAAAAGTTGACTGGCCAAGAAGGGAGCAAGAAAGAATAGAAAACATATGGAAACTTGAGTGTGTGTGTATGTGTGTGTGTGTGTGTGTGTGTGTGTGTGTATGTGTTTTAATTATTAAGGCATATGTGGCCAAAAAATTAAATATAAAAGTTTGTATATGGTAAATATATGTACATTCTTTTTTCTCTGTAGTGGGTAACATCAGAAGGCAGATTTGTGTTTTATTTAGTTGCATTGTTTGAATTTCCTAAAGGAAAACCAAAGACTACTTAACATGAATAAGATTTGGGGCTTTTTCCCTATATACTATAAATGTAGGATGACAAAGTTCAATTTGGTTTTACTGTAGTAGAACTACAGTACTATAGTTTCATGCTGTAATTGTGGCTGGGAAAAAATTGAATAAGTATCTGAAAACAGGTAGAATTTGTCTCATGAAAGATATATATATGTGTACACACACACACACACACACACACACACACACACTCATATTCTTTTTTTAAAAATTGTTACTTAATTTTTTTTCCAGTGTTTCAAAATTCATTCCCCGTTCCCCACACCCAGTGCTCCACGCATTAGGTGCCCCCAGTACCCACTACCAGGCTCTCCCATCCCTCCACCCCCCTCCCTCCAAGCGGGTAACAGTTTGTTCCTCAGTTTGTTTCTGTGTCCAAAGTCTCTGTTGTTTCGTTTCTCTCCCTGGATTACCCTAGTTCCCATTTACTTTCCTTCTCCCACTGTCCTCCCGGTTACCCCTCAGGCACCACAAGTAAGTGAAACCATGTGACTTGATTTTCTCTTCTTGGCTTATTTCACTCAGCATAATCTCTTCCAGTCCAGTCCATGTTGCTACAAAAGTTGGATATTCATCCTTTCTGATGGAGGCATAGTATTCCATTGTATATATGTACCACATCTTCTTTATCCATTCATCTGTTGATGGGCACCTTGGCTCTTTCCACAGTTTGGTGCTTGTGGCCATTGCTGCGATGAACATTGGGGTACATATGGCCCTTCTTTTCACTACATCTGTATCTTTGGGGTAAATGCCCAGTGGTGCAATTGCAGGGTCATAGGGTAGCTCTATTTTTAATTTTTTAAGGAATCTCCACACTGTTTTCCAAAGCGGCTGCACCAGTTTACATTCCCGCCAACAGTGTAAGAGGGTTCACCTTTCACCGCAGCCTCTCCAACACTTGTTTCCTGACTTGTTAATTTTGGCCATTCTGACTGGTGTAAGGTGGTATCTCAGTGTGGTTTTGATTTGAATTTCCCTGATAGCTAGTGACGCTGAGCATTTTTTCATGTGTCTCTTAGCCGTTTGTATATCTTCTATGGAGAAGTGCCTCTTCATGTCTCTTGCCCGTTTTTCGATGTGTTCATCTTCTTTTTGGGTGTTGAGTTTGAGTAGTTCTTTATAGATCTTGGATACCAGTCCTTTGTCTGTAGTGTCATTTGCAAATATCTTCTCCCATTCTGTGGGCTGCCTCTTTGTTTTGTTGACTGTTTCCTTTGCCGTACAGAAGCTTTTTATTTTGATGAAGTCCCAGAAGTTTATTTTCACTTTTGTCTCTTTTGCCTTTGGAGACATGTCTTGAAAGAAGTTGCTGTGGCTGATGTCAAAGAGGTTACTGCCTATGTTCTCTTCCAGGATTTTGATGGATTCCTGCCTCATGTTGAGGTCTTTCATTCATTTTGAGTTTGCCTTTGCACACACACATATTCTTAGGGCTGAAATTTTTCATGCTCATTTTAAGTTTAAAGATAAAATTTTCTTAGAAAAGGGGAAAAAATTCCACTCAATCATTTGTGATTTCTCTATTTTTAAAACATACTTCTTACATTAAAAATCGGTTTGATGTGTATTTTTTTGCACCCAGATGAGTTCAAACTCTTCTTTTGAAGGAGAATTTCGAATTTTACCTTCATCAAACGCCTCATTGATATATGAGGGGAAAAAAATACCTAGAATTTTAAATAGCCAAGCTAAAAAATCTTCAGAGTTGTGTTCCAATTACCTCAAATCCTGAACTTTCCACTAAAACTATAATAAAAATCCAAATTCTTAAAGTAGAGAACAAAGAATTTTCTTTCTTCACCTTAAATTATTGAGACAATATAAATGAGTTAATTCACTTATTCATTTTTTAACAAAAAAAAATTATTTCCTGTTTATCTTGTGTTGAGTACAGTTTCATGGGTCTTTTTTTTTCAAAGTAATGAACAAAACATATAAATATTTTTTTAGCTCTGACTGAACTAACACTTAAACACATTAAAAATAAAATAAGCAAAATACATAGTATGCTATTGCTAAGTGCTACAAAGATAATATAAAGTAGGCCTGGGGATATAAAATATTTCAGGGGTGGGAGAGATCATTAGTATGCTAAAATTATTTATCAGTTTTCAAAGATCAGTCCAGTGAGTGGTCAGTTTCAGGGTTAGAGTAGCCTTGTCCCAGGACAAAGACTAAGGTGAGGTAACTGACCATGGTGAACCAACATCCCTCTCAAGTGGTGAAAGTGAAACCTGAGCAAGATGTTGGTTCACCATGGTCAGTTACCTCACCTTCAGAAGTACTGACCATGACACCTACCAGAGGTGTAAGAACAAAATAGGACATCTCTAGAGCAGCCTCTGGGAAGTCAGCATTGTTTCCCGTTTTACAAATGACCAAACAGACCTCAAAGAGTTTAAAATAAATTCACCAATTTTAATTAGCAGCACTGTAAGTACCAAAAAGTGCTATTCAAATTATGATTCTCTGATAGCAATGGGTTCTTTCTTGTTCTCAACAGAAGAATTTTAAAAAATGCATTTAGAAACTTCATGAAAGCAATTTGAGAGAGCAGTTTTACATCTATTCCATTCAATAATTAAAACTTAGAGGGTTTTTTTTTGTCTTTATGTTTCATTTTGTAGTAATTCACTTTTTTGTATTTTATAAAATAATCAGTCTGAGACAGATTGGTAAGTCAAAAAGCAACCTAGTTGTCCACAGTTAGTTTGAGAAGCACTGGACGAAAATACTGTCCCTTTGACTCAAAGTCATTTGTTTTCTTATAAACTGCCTTCAAACATTCTTACTATTTTGTGTGTATTCTAAAATGTGGTGAAAGGGATATTCTATGTGCAACCCCCAAATCACGATTCCTATCCTTCTGCTTTAAACTTCCAAAAAGTCATTTGTGAATTTTTAATCACCCTTGTGACTCACTATAATTTTAAATATATTTTTTTAAATTTTAATCTTGAGTTTATAAGCCCCAGCTTAAATACTATGGTTGATAATTAGAATTGGCAAATTCTTTAAGAGTAGACTTTTTAAAAGTGTTGGAATATGCAAATATTCTAGCTTTACTCTACCTTAGATTTATGAATAGATTTAGCCTGGGATGATGGTATTCATTTTGCTTTATTGTTATTACTATTATTAATTTTAGTCAGTGGTTCGTACACATAGCAATGATAAAGGGCTGAAATAAAAGAGATTAAAAAGAGATGTGTGAGACATTTTGAGAAACTCTGAAATATCTGTCCAGTTGTCTCTGCTTGGTGAAGACTAAAGTTCATCTGGCAGTAAAAAAATCAGTAATTATTGGTACGATCTAGAAAAATAGCAGGGCTATTTAAAGAGGGCTTATGTTGATATTTGATAGCCAGGAGGAGGGGGAGGAGGGGATAAAATAAAACTGTTTAACTGAATGGGGTGGGCCATAGTGAAGAAGTCCCAGTAGTTCTCAGGACAAAATAGCATGAAAGACTTTTACCTCGGCTGTCTACATCACTGTGGATAAATGGACTTCCCATGTTAATAAGCAGATCTCAACAATATTATGAGATGTGCTAGTCATCCAAGGGATTGTTCATTCCTCTGAAAAAAGAATGTATGATAACTTTGCAGACTACATTGAAAATTCAATCTCTCAGAAAGTTGATTAAGCAATGAGAAGAAAACCCAACCCACAGTACTTGATTTTTGGTAAAAGGAAATACAATTCTAAACCTGTAACTTCCTACCTCTAAAACCTTCAAAGACCAAAAGGTTTTTGGCTAAACAGAGTCCTAATTGCAAAGTTCCTTGGCAGCTGGGGTCACGTTTCCTTTCCAAGCTTAGCTCCCACAATTTACTTACAAGAAAAGAGATGAGAAGGATAAAGAAGCTCATGTATCTGAGGATATACTATAAGTCAAGCACCACACTATGTTCTTCCATTTTATCCTCACAACTCTTTTATCACATAATTATTGTGAGAGTTGAATAAGGTAATTAATTTCAAGTGCCTCACACGGTATTTAAATTAATAAAATTAATAGAATTAATGCATTGTAAGATTTCAATAGAATGTAACTATTTATTAATATTTAGAAGAATATAGAGAAAGAGAACATCAACATCTCTCCCTTAGAATGAGGAAGTAGATAACCATAAAGATTAAGTTGTTTTCCCAAAGTGCCACCAGTGCTAAGGTTTTATGTGACTCACAAGTCCTTATTCTTCCCACTGTACCAAACTTTCTCTGCTATGACCCTCTATTTGAACTGGACTCAACTCTTTCCCCAAATAAATCATATTTTCCCAACATTTTATCTTGTTCATGTTTTGACCGCTCCTGTAATGTCCCTGTCTTCATTGCTACCTTATGAAAGTAGAGGATCAGCTGGAACTAACGGTCCATTCTACAGCTCTCCAATTCATTCATGTTCCCCCACCTCCACCTCCAGCACCGACAAAGCAAATGTACTGACTAAAGTTAGCTTGGCTTAGTTTTATTTTTTTTTCTGCATTATGACCATACTATTACTAAATTTTTAAGGGCAGAGGACAGACATATATTTTTAACTAATGCTAGCATTTATCTTAGTAAATAATTATTGAATTCTGTGTGTGCCAGGCAACAGACATACATCAAAATATTACAGCAAAAAAATGGAAAAAGAGATTATGTTTACAAAAACTTAATAAATACTAGATGACTCTCTGTCCTGTAAATACAGATTTACATAAAAATAAGACCTTTCCCTAAAAATTCATGGAACAAACATGTTTAGATTTGAGCTATTCATAGCTCAAATAACTCAATTATATGTCTAACACAATCCCTAGACCCATCATAATTTGGGGCAGCCATATCCCTATACATTTTTGGATTGAATTTTTCTGTGTAATACGTGGGTCTTATTTTTCATTATCCTTCAAATTTTCCTGTACTCTCTAGTGCCATTCACTGGGGAAGAAATACAAAGACATATCAATTTTGGAAACTTGAAAAGTTATTGTTTTAGACTCGGTAATAAGCTGCTCATACAAAAGTTATTAAATGTGCTTGTCCCAAATACTGCTTCCTCAGAGACTAAGGAATTGAGCTGTTAATAAATTCCTTTTGGCATTCTTAAAATATTTTATTTATTTATTTGACAGAGAGAAACACAGCTAGAGAGGGAACACAAGCAGAGGGACTGAGAGAGGGAGAAGCAGGCTTCCCACCGAGCAGGAAGCCCGAGGTGGGGCTCGATCCCAGGACTCCAGGACCATGACCTGAGCCGAAAGCAGTCGCTTAACCAACTGAGCCACCCAGCCGCCCCTCCTTTTGGCATTCTATCCTCACAAGTGTTGATCATCCTCCCAGTTCCTCCAAGTCAAGTGACATTTGATTAATTGGAAGCTTACATTGCTATTTTATTAATGTTCCTCCTTAGTTTGCATTACCTTGTGTTTTATCATAAGACCAAGTCTTTTTGTCAGATAACTCATAGTTTATTTCTTTATCACACTGTTCCATTGGACTTGCCTCCCTAACCATAGACTGTCTTCTTTTGGATATTAAGTATATTTGATTGTTTTCTGTGGATCATTAAAGTGCTTTCTTTTAAAAGAAATTTGCTTAGCCATTTAATGCAAAGTGCTGAACATCAGTTGAGCCATTTGTGTTCATTTGGTGGGTTGTTTAAGCAGATTATTTTTAAAACCAGACATTTCTTCCTAACGCCATTCAATTAGTTGAAACTCCTTAGAAAACTATGATCCCAGGTTTTATAGTCACCCTGACTATAAAGTTCAAAGTTATGGTAAGAGTTTCTTTCCATGAATAAATGTAAGGCCAGCTAGATTCCTGCAACCTATTTCCTGTGATTCAAGTGGGGGAATCTATAAACAATGTTAGACTGAGATGTGAAGCAGCTTTCCATAGGCTGCTTTGGCACACTTTGAACATTTTTCAATTATTCTACATTCAAACTCTCCAAAGTTTTCCCATTGCCATTATAATCTCCCTACAATGACTGAAAACCTTATAGCTTCTGATCTCTGAGCGCATCTCCAAATGCACCTCTCCTTTTCTCACCCAATCCAGTCATGCCTGCCTTCTTTCTGTTGTCTTTGACAACCTCACACCTCCGTCAGACACTGAGCTTGTAGTCGCTCACCCTGCAGTGTTCTTCCACCTTATCTTCATGTGCCAACCTCTTATCATTTGGCCTTAGTTCGGATAGATTGTCTTCAAAAAAGCCCTCGCTAACTCAGTGGCTGAAGGCTCCACCCTGTTCCCATCCTCCCCAGTCTCTCTTTATCCCACTACCCCCTTTTGTAGTACATCACTCTATTTCATAGCACACATCAATATCTTAAGTATTATTTCTTTTGTTTTACTCATAATATGCTTCTTTCCACAAGAATGTAGGCTCCACGAAAACAAGGACTTTTTCTCATTTGCAGCTATGTTCCCAGTACTCAAGTCTGCCAAGGTAGGTGCTAAATAAATATTTTGGGAGTCAATAAAAACATATTTATTTATAAGAGAGACAGAGCACTGCCTGTGGTAAGATCAAAGAAAGAAGGCAATAAATGGCAGCTGTGCCCTCCACCCTGGTTGTCCTGAGCAATTAAGCAATGCTGTGCTAGGCGATCCTTAGCACTGTGGTTAACCTGGGCTACCTCCCTTGAAAGATGGTTTGGAGCTACTTGGGCCATGGAGGGTCTCATCTTACTTCACCACTTAAGTGGCTTATCATTTTTTTTTTCTTTCCAATCACTTACAGTGCTATCTCTGAGAGGATGTCTTATATACAATGTTCTCCATACTAATATATTTCCATTGATGTTTTAGCAGCTCATAAGTGTGTCCTGATGACTGGATTCCCCCCTGGTTTGAAGCTTTTAATAGGGTGGACCTGAAAGTTGCACAACCATTTCTTACCTCATTTCCCTGGTAAGTGAATTCAGATGTTCCATCTCACCATCACTCCTAACTACAAGAGTGCTGGGATATCTGCTTTCACTGTGTGCCCAAGTAAAAAGAAGAAATGGGTTTGGTGAGCAGATGGATCAGTCTTCACCATTATGAATCTCTATCAAAGGGACTATTGGGCGTGTTAGGTAAGATAACAGTTGGAGACACTTACCCCAATATCTGCTTCAGTAAGTGGTTGTTGTTGGGGTGCCTGGGTGGCTCAGCTGGTTAAGCAGCTGCCTTTGGCTTGGATTATGATCCCGGGGTCCTGTGATCGAGTCCCGCACTGGGCTCCCTGCACAGTGGGGAAACTGCTTCTCTCACTCCCCCTTCTTGTGTGCTCTTTCTCTCTCTGTCTGTCAAATAAAATAAACAAAAATCTTAAAAAAAATAAATAAATGGTTGTTGTCATTAATTCAAGAATGCACAGGGGAAGGGAAAAGCCACCCCATTATTCTTTCTCCCACCATCTAATTCAGAGTAATTTCTGACTCTTTGGTTGGAAGAAAGCTGGTCTTAGAAAAGTTCTCCTGCTGTCTCCTCCTATGAGTAGAAACCCAGACCTTTTCTACTCAGTTTCCCTAATACTATGGAAACAGAATAACTATCCAACATTCATATGAGAGCAATAAGTTTTAAGGAAGTATTTTCTTTTATACACAATCCTAAATGCCATGCTTAGTAATATAAAAAGTAGGTATCAAGAATTCTCCAGCAAACTTTAATAGAAAATATTAATTAACTTGAGGAAATAGGGGCACACACAATTCATACCCCCTTTGCTAAAATTAAGTTTTTAAACTTTATGGAGTTATAATTTACATATCATAAAACTCATTTTGTGTGTAATTTAATTATTTTTAGAAAATTTATAAGCCTCTAGAACCATCACCATAATCTAATTTTAAAACATTTCCATCATCTCAAAAAGTTCCCTTAATGTTTATTTTCAGATTTGCAGTCAATCCACAACCTCACAGCCAGCCCCAAGCAACCACTCATCTGTTTTCTGCTTTCCTAGATTTGCCTTTGGGGACATTTATATAAATGGACTCATACAATATCTTGTCTTTTGTGTATGGTTCCTTTCACTTGACATAATTTTTTTAGTGGTCAGTTCATGTTGCAGTATATATCAGTAGTTCATTCCTTTTGGTTGAACAGTATTCTGTAATATTGATACACGACTCTTTGCTTATCCGTTTATCAACTGATGAACATTTGAAAAGTTTTCAGTATTTGGCTATTGTGAATAATTTTAGCAGTGCTCCTCATTCTTGCAATGGTAGTTAGATTCTACCCTCTAAAAGGCTATGTCAAAAGGTATGTCCAAACATGTTACTATATGTTATAGTAGCAGAGTAGTGTCATGGAAAAATCGTAAGATTTGAACCCAAAATAACTTGAACATATGCCTACCTTCTCTCTTTTCTGAACTACCTGACTTTAGAGATAACTTCACACTTTTTGGTATGAAGTGTCTAGAATGGTATGTGACACAGTAGATGCTCCATGAATGTATATTTCCACTCTATTGTCCTACTCCATTGTTCTCTGTAATAAACTTACAGCATCCCCAGATGCTGAGCCAAAACTTCCCACATTCGCATGGATTGTTTCATCAATATTATAAAAGAAGGGTACCTTTAGTGTACCCTTGGATGAAATGTTTGGAGGAAGTTTGGAGGAAGCCACTTTGTCTCCCTCATTTTCTTCTTACTGCTCTATAAAATAGGAGCTTCTGTTCTCTCAGAAATGTTGGTGAGAAGCATCTACCTTTCCTTCTAGATCTCATTTGTTCCTGTGTGTTTGTGTGAGAGAGGGGGAGAAAGAGAATAGAGGAAGGGGCAGAGGGAGAAGGAAAGAGAGAATCTCAATCAGGCTCCACATTCATTACAGAGCCCAATGAGGGACTCAATCTCATGACCCTGAAATCATGACCTGAGCCAAAACCAAGAGTTGATCGTTCAACCAACTGTGCCACCCAGGCACCCTTCATTTGTTCTTCTTTACAGGAGGAGCAGTGATTTATCTGCTTGATATGTTGAAGAGTCTGATATTTACTTATCCATATTTTTCTGGTGGTTAGGGTTAACATAGTAAGTCACTGCACACATACAGAAAGCCCCCCTCTCGAAGCCCTGACCTGGGCTTCCTGGCTGGACATGGTGAGGCATTGCTGGTTGGATAAGTTACTATTCTGAAGGTCTTACTGCTCAAGTAAATATAAATATAATTCTGGAAAGAAATGTTAGAAAGCAGGGCACCTGGGTGGCTCAGTTGGTAAGCCACTGCCTTCAGCTCAGGTTATGATCTTGGAGTCCCAGGATCAAGTCCCACATCAGGCATCTAGCTCTATGGGGAGTCTGCTTCTCCCTCTGAGCTTCTCCCCTCTCATGTTCTCTCTCACTCTCTCTCAAATAAATAAATAAAAACTTTTTTAAAAGAAAGAAATATTAGAAAGCCAAGATAGGCCACATTTAAGCTATACTTGCCAATCCAGCTTTACCATCAGTAAAATTGACATTACAGTTTTCTGATTCCTGTGCCTAGTTTTCAGTCAGCTGCCATTTTGAGGGCAAAGGATGTGATTAATTCCCTCAAACCCAACATATGGAGGCTATTTGTCTTTTTCAGAAAGACAGAACTGGGAATATATTTAGGCAGGCTTACTTTTGTAGTCTTTTCTTCCTTGCATGTGTGGAAGACTCTTCTTAGGGCTAACCACCCAGTAATGTAATATTGTTACCCTATCATTTAACACAAGTTTATTCAATCCTTCTTGGGTTTCCCAAGAGAATTTGTTAGCTTTCTTTCTCTGAAGTAACAAATTACAGTTTGAGTCTGCCTCATATACCACATCAGTCACTTGTTCAGTTCTTAGGATTGCTAAATGATTGACCCAATTGGATTGTTTTAGCTGCCCGATCATTTGGATTTGGGGTGTTAAAACAACTGAAGTGGTCTGACTACTTAGGCTTAAAATGCCTGACAAACCATGATGAAGACTAAAACATTCAATTTAACTGGAAAACAAACAAAGTTGTGGAATCTTTTAGATGTGTCCACATGTGTGCATAAGCACAAAAAGTGTCTCTCGGACTCTCATTCTCTCTCTCTCTCCTCTCCTCCTTTCCCTTCCTTTATACTGCTCTTACCCCCAACCCTTCTCTCTCCCTTTCATCTATCATGTTTCTCTATCTCCATATTTTTTCTTTTTTTATTGAGGTTTACTTGACATATAACATTTCATTAGTTTCAAGTATATAACATGTGATCACTACAATAAATCTAATTAACATCCACCACCATACATAGTTACAAATTTTTTTCCTTGTGATGAAAACTTCTAAGATCTACTACCTTGTCTCTATATGTCTTTACCTCCCTCCTTGTACCTATGTCTCAGAATTAGCAAATATTCATAAAGGGAAATATGCATTTTATATAAGCAGTGCTGCCTTCTCATTTCATTTGGAATCAGAATCTAAGACTAAAAAAAAAAAAAGGTTACATTTGTTTACTTGAGGATTGAGATGAGTCACTGAACTAGTTTATCGTGTATAAGAACAACTTGATCTTGGCAGAAAGAGTTTAGATACAAGGAATACCCTTGAGATATACCAGATCCCAGCATTTTACCAAGGTAGGTCAAGCCTCCCTGTGGTCCTAATCCACAGTGGATTTTAATTAAACTATCTAAATCTTTAATAACATCTTGAAGGTTACCCTGTTTATTTAAAATCCAATGTCACCCTCTTGGAACCCATCCTCATTCCATTCTTCACCCCTAACTGCTTTTGACCATGGATGTTCGGCCAGAGTCCCTCAGAGAGTGAAAAATCATTGGCTTTGTGAAGATCTAGGCCCCAACAACAATTACCAAAATAAGATAAAAGCTGAACAAATGAAAAGTAGAAAGAAACACATTAATCTTTTAGTAGAAAAAGGTCGTCATCGTCTAAGCTTCAAGTTAGCTTCTGATATGGTATCATGAAGTCATCTTTTAAGACTGGAAAGTTAAAGTAGCAAGTGCCTCTCATGTAACTGTCACATCAGCAGAGAAGATACAGCTGGGTTAACCCAAGAGGTGCAATGCCTTGTCAATAACGCAGCAACAAATGTTAGGGAAATCTCATGAGCAGTTATCCAAAGAGATTTTTGGCCGTAATTTAAGATTATTGCATCCTTATTTTGAAGAAAATCTCAAGAACACATCTTTTGAGATTTGGGCTCATAAAGGCATATTACTCTCAGTACTACTGAAAATAACTATATTCAAAACACTACAGAGCCCTGTCAAAGAGAGAATGTGGGAACTTAAAATTCTCTGTAATGTGTATAAAGGAAAGAACACAAAAAGTCTTAATTAAAATACTGTGATATTTGGAATATACTTTCTATTACACAACAGATTACTCAGTACATCAAATTTTTTTTGAAACATGGAACAATTTAATCATAATCATTACTGCATTGCAAAATGGTTTTGTTTCTGTTCTTTTTTATTTCTTTTAAAATAAACTGACGATTGTCCACCATATGCTTTGAATGCTTTATTCTGGATTTTAATTAGACTTGAAAATCTAAATAGAGCCTGAGAGATGGGAAAATTTTTGTATTAACTTATTGGATTTGAACATTTCATTTTAATGTCTATTATTTAAAAAACAAAAACAAAAACAAAACAAAAATCCCTAGGACCAGCACCTTCACTTTTTGTTTTGGACTTTCCACTGTAGATAATTTTCTTCCTCAGAATGGTATTAGGGAGAAAAACACATTGGCCATTCAGAATGTATTCTATAAAAAGTGCACCAATAGTTGTCAGGCCAAGCAGGGCAATCCACAGTTTACTTACAAAGATAGGCTGATTCTTTATACTATATACACATTTTTCTTTATTAATCTTTAATATGTAAAATTACAGGGAATAAAATAACAAACACCTATTTATCTATCATATACTGTTAACAAACTACAGTTGGTTATGTTTACTTTAGCTTTGGTGATATGAGTCTTTTTAAATTATGGTATAATTAACATACATTGTTGTATTAGTTCCAGGTGTACAATATAGTAATTCAACAATTCCATAAATCACTCAGTGCTCACCAAGATAAGTGTACTCTTAACCCCCATCACCTATTCACTCATTGCCCCATCAGCCTCCCCTCTGGTAACCATCTGTTTGTTCTCTATAGTTAAGAGTCTGGTTTTTGGTTTCAATAGGTGGATGGAATATTATTCAGCCACAAAAGGAATGAAATCTTATGACTGTGACAATATGGTTACAACTAGAGCATAATGCTGAGCAAAATAGACTGCAGACAAAATAAGCCAGTCAGAGAAAGACAAATACCATATAATTTCATTTATATGTGGAATTTAAGAAAACAAAGAAAGATTTAAGTTTTTTGTTATTCATTTATTTTTTTAAATAGATATGTATATGTATATGAGGGGACATTTATTTTTTTAACCTGTTTGTCTTTTCAAGTTTTCATTTAAATTCCAGTAAGTTAACATATAGTATAATATTCATTTCAGGAGTAGAATTGAGCGATTCATCACTTGGAAACAACTCATTATTTTAAAATAACTCATTAGTTGAAAATTTCATTGTGTACTGATGTTGCCACATTTCCCTCCCTCTCTCCCTACAGCATATCTCTATCTTACGTTTGGTATAAATCCTTCCCATACATGTTTTTATTTCTTCCTTCCATGGAAATAGAGATAACCAGTTCCAATGTATAGGACTGTTTTATCAGAACATATATGTACTTCTTACTTTTTATTCATTAGATTTTTTTTGCTTTATCAATGTCAATATATTTACATAGCTCCTTATTAAAATTACAATAGCCTATTTATTAGCTAAATATGCCACTATTTATTTATTACTTCTCTATTGATGCATATTTAGATTGCTTCCAGTGTTCACTAGTAAAATCAATGCTCCTTATAACTGTCTCTCTATGCACACATGCCCAAAGTTTCTCTGGGATACATACTAAAAAGTGGAACTGCTAAACTGTCAGGTGAGTACCTTTTTAATAATACTGTTGTTGTCAAAATGCTTTCCAAAATGCACAATCCTTCCATCATTGTATAAGAGTCCTATATTTTAAACCCTTACCTGATAGTCTCAGACTTCAAATATTTAATTTTCATTAAGATAGAATTTTCATATCTTAAAGCTGTTGTTTATCATTGGCTATGATACGGTATTTCATTATTATTTTAACTGTATTTTACTTATTACTAAACTTTCCAAAGTCGATTAGTCATTTGAGTTTCCTCTTTCCTGAGCTACCTCTTTATGCCCTTTTACCCATTGTTACAGGTTGAAAAGGAGTTTATATGGAGAACTGATTGGAACTCTAAACCAAACTAGCAGTGATCAGCTGTTATGAATAAGTTAAACATGCTCAGATGTATCTGTTAAATTTTAATGTGCATATTCTTAGGCTAAATGTGACAAATGCATCCTGCAACTTTGTTTAGCATTACCTGTGTTTCACACACCCAGAGGTGATATCAAGATTGCTGTACTATCCAGAAGAATGGCACTCGGGGTCCAGGGTAAGATGGAAGAGAAGTAGGAGATCCTGTTTCAATCAGTTCCCTGAAGTGAGCTAGATATCTACCGGAACACTCTGAACACCCATGAAATCAGCCTGAGATGTAAGATTGCACACTTTTGGATCTCTACAGGTGCAAAAAATCATCAGTGGAGAGGTAAAGCGGAGTGGGAGCATTCAGACTGATTTTGGAGGATAAACAGAAGGGGGATGGAGCTACCAGAAGTGACCCATTAGAAAGTAATACCCCAACACACAAATGCCCTGTGCTTGGGGACCAGCATCAACTGGGAGCCTGGTTCAAAGCACTCAAAAAAACAAAAGGTCTTAAGGGGCAACTGGTGGAATCGGGAGGCCATGAGCATGGACCTAAGCCCACGGTCCCAAGACAGCCACAGCTGACGCCCACCGGTGCCTGAGAGAGCCCTGTACAGGCTCTTGCCGGAGGTCCCTAGGCCTGCTGCCTTCCATGCTACCTGCACGGCAGCCAGGTCTGAGGGCACCTGGCATGGGCGTGGACCGCAGACAGTGGTCCCGGCAGTGGCAGCCATCAGGATCGGGCATGCCCAAACTAGTATTGCTCACTTTTTCTCTGCATGAGGGTGCAGAGACAAGTGGGGGGGGGGCTCGGGCCACCATGGTGACAGTGACTGGGGGTGTGCATCACCTGTAAGAGGTGTGGTGTGCATGGGGAGTTTCCAGAGGAGAGAGTCTCTGTGTTCTGGAGCATCCAGAGGGAAGCAGATTGAGGCTTCTTTCCGAGGCAGAGGTCTGGGTGTGGACAGTTGACTTTGCTTGACTACCAGAAAAGCCACAAAAAACTGCCAAAGAACAAAAACCTAGAGAGAACAAAAGCCTGAAAAACCAGTTTCCATAGAACCCAGCCGCTCCATGGGGGCAGGGTGACTCAGCCCAAGCAAGATGTACTGAAAAACAATGTGGCAGGCCTCTACCCCAGAGGGCGAGCCAAAAGAACAAGAGGACAACCACCAAAGCGTTTCCATAAAACTGTAAAACTGAAACATCAGGGAAAAACAATATATTAAGCTTCCGGTACTGCCCCAAATCCTGTATATTTCATAGATACTGCTTTTCTTTTTATTTTTTTAAATTCATTGTTACAGTTCTTATTTTTTTAACCTACTTATCATTACAACTTGATGTTTAATAAAACATTCCATAATAACTTTAACTTGAACTTTTTTCATGCATATACCTGTGTTTCTTTTTTTTTTTAATACATATAGATATAAGCTTCAAGGTAATCCTTTTTCTGTATTCAATACTGCCCGTATATATAAACCAGTTTTAATTTCCCTATATCTCTGGAAAGTTGAGTCCTTTAACAAAGATAATAAGATACACCCAGGAAGAACTGAAATACTTTCCTCACCCACATCAAGGGTTTATAACCACCTATCCCATCTTATTCTGCTTCCAGTGTTTCTGTATACTTGGTTTTACATTTGTACTATATAAATCTTATTCTCCAGGGTCATTTGGGCTAGCTTTTCTTTTCTTTTCTTTTCTTTTCTTTTACTTTTGTTGGTCTTTTAGTTTATTCATTTTTATGTCATATAAATCCTATCTTTGGGGCCCATTTTGGCTGGGTTTTTTCTTTCTTTTTTTCTTTTCTCTCTCTCTTTTCTCTTTTTTCTTTCTTTTTTCTTTCTTTTTCTTCCTATTGCTCCAAAACCTTCCAACAGGCAACTTGCCTGGATTGTGGTTGATATATTCAGCTATACATCCCTTCAACCACCCATCACCAAAATGACTCGGAGGAATAACACCCAACAGAGAAAAAATTCAGAGACTCTGACGTCTGCCACAGAACTACTGGATATGGACATAAACAATATGTTGGAAATGAAATTCAAGATATCAATTATCCAAGCAATGGCTAAGTTGGAAAAGACAATTAGTAGCAACATAGAATCTCTTAAGGGCAGAAGTGAAAGCTGACCTGGCAGAGGAAAAAAATGCTATCAGTGAGATCCAAACTAATCTACATACTCTAACAGCTAAGGTAAGCAAAGCAAAAGATCGAATTAGTGATCTAGAAGACAGAGTGATAGAAAAGAAGGAGCAGGAGAAGGCTTGGAACAAACCACTTAAAAGCCATGAAAATAGAATTAGGGAAATAAATTATGCCATGAAATGTTCCAGTATTAGAATTATTGGGATCCCTGAGAGGTTAGAGAGAGAGAGAAAGTGAATACTAGAAGATAAAGTTAAAAATGTCCTGGATGAAAATTTCTCTAATCTGGGGAATGGATCGAGTGTTCATGTCCTAGAGGTGGAGAGGACACCCTCCCCCAGATCAACAAGGCTAGAAAAATCTCCAGGAACATAATTGTGAAATTCACAAATCATAAATTCAAAGAATATGTCTTAAGGGCAACTAGGGGAAAGAGATCCTTTATGTACAGAGGGAGGACCATCAGAATAATATCACACCTGTCCACAGAAACATGGCAAGCCAGAAAGGGCTGGCAAGACATATTCAGGGCACTAAATAAGAAGACTATGCAGCCAAGAATACTTTGTCCAGCAAGGCTGTTGTTCAAAATGGATGGAGAGATAAAGAACTTCCAGGCCCCACAAGGTTTAAAAGACTATGTGACCACCAACCAGGCACTACAAGAAATATTGAGGGGGGTTACAAAGAGGAAAGAACCCAAGAGTGATATATAACAGAAATTTACAGAGGCAATCTATAGAAACAAGGACTTCACAGGCAACATGATGTAAAAAAAATGTATCTTTCAATAATTACTTTCAACATGAATGGCTTAAATGCTCCCCGTAAACAGCACAGGGTTGCAGACTGGATAAAGACAGAACCCATACATATGCTGTCTACAAGAGACACATTTTGGACTAATGATACATCCAGATTGAAATTGAGGGGCTGGAAAACCATCTTTCATGCTAATAGGCCTCTAAAGAAATCTGGGGTAGTGAATCTCATATCAGAAAATTAGATTTTAAGCTAAAGACTGTAATCACAGATATAGAAGGCCACTACATCATTCTTAAAGGGTCTATCCACCAAGAAGATCTAACAATTGTGAATATTTATGCCCCCAACATGGGAGCAGCCAACTACATAAGCCAACTGTTAAGCAAAATAAAGAGTCATATTGATACAAGTGCATTAATTGTATGGGATCTTAACATGCCACTCTCAGCAATAGATCATCTAAACAGAAAATCAACAAAAAAACACAAGCTTTGAATGACATATTGGATCAGCTAGACCTCATAGATACATTCAGAACATTCCCCCTAAAACAACAGAATACTGATTCTTCTTGAGTGCACATGGTACTTTCTCCAGAAAAGACCACATACTGGGTCATCACAAATCAGGGCTCAACCAATACCAAAAGATTGAGATTATTCCCTGCATATTTTCAGACCACAATGCCTTGAAACTGGAACTCAACCACAAGAAAAGGTTTGGAAGGAATTCAAACACTTGGAAGCTAAAGACCATCCTGCTCAAGAATATTTGGATCAACAAGGCATTCAAAGAACTTAAACATTTCATGGAAACTAATGAGAATGAAGACACATTGATCCAAAACCTACAAGATAAAACAAAGGTGATCCTAAGAGGGAAATACATAGCCATCCAAGCCTCACTCAAATTTCCTTTTATCCATCAAGTTGACTTCTTTGACTCTTCCAAAAACATAGATTTGTAGGATCCTAAGACAGAAGGGAAAAAAGGCTATTTCAGATATGCAGTATCTTTTCCATATCTTCTAAGTATATCTTCTGTACCTTTTTAAAGGAAGATAAACCATTTATTTGTTCACAGTAATATGTAAGCTTAATCATTTATATTCAATCCAGCAAAGCAAGCAGGTACCAATCCATAATTAACAGTTACCTTTTTGTTGTCTTTACCCTACTGATTTGTAGGAATTCTATATATATCTAGATATTAATCCTTTGTTCTCTATGTCATAAACATCTTCTCTCATTCTTGTTTGTTGTATATCTTATCATTTAGTACTTTATAATTTCATTATAGTTAAATATATCAATGCATTCCTTTATGACTTATTCTTTTTGGTCATTTGTTTAAGATATCTTCTTTACCTCAATGTAATGAAGATATTCTTTATATTCCTTGAAAAAACTGTAAGATGTTGGGGCATCCAGATGGCTCAATCAGTTAAGTGTCTGTCTTCTGATCAAATCACAATGCTGTTGCCCTGGGATTGAGTCCCGTATTGGGCTCCTTGCTTCTCCTTCTCTGTCTGCTCCTCCCCCAACACACTCACTCATTCTTTCTCTCTCTCAAGTAAATAAATAAAACACCAAAAAAGAAGAAGAAGAAGAAGAAGAAGAAGAAGAAGAAGAAGAAGAAGAAGAATTACTCTTTCATATTTATTTTAGAATCAATTTCTCAAATTCTATAAAAAACACTGTTGAAACTTCATTGAAATCACATGAATTTATGGACAAATTGGCAAGAGCTGAAATATTAATGATGTTGAATCTTCCTACCTATGAACAAAGCACACATCTTTAGTTAATCAAATCTCTTTGTAAATGCTTCAAACTATTTTATAATTTCACCCATGTAAAACTTAAATAACTGTTTTCAATTTCAATCTATAGTTATCTTAACTGTTTTGTTATATGGCAAATGCTTTTTTAAAATTTCTATAATATTTTCAAAGCATTTATTGCTGTCATTACAGGTACATTGTGGATTTTATATATAAATTTTATCCCCATCATAATAATTTAACAGGAGATACTTTTGCATATTTTTATGAAAAATTATATTGTCTAAAAATCATGGCTTTGTCTTTTTATATGTAATCTATACATCTCTTATGTCCTTTCCTTTTCTTATTGTAATTATTAAAACCACTGACACAACATAACTAATACTAGTGATAGCAGTGGGGTTTTCTTTTAACATTTATTTATTTATTTTAGAGAGTGGTGGGGGAGGGGCAGCAGGAGGAGAGAATCATGGGCACACTCCCAGCTGAGCCCCTGAGATTATGACCTGAGTCAAAATGAAGAGTTGGATGCTTAACTGACTAAGCCACCCAGGTGCCCTGATGATTGCAGTGATTTCAGGAAGAGCAATAATATTTCTTTTCCATTTCTTATGTTTACTAATTATTTAATAAAATAGCTTTTATTATGAAAGAATATTGAATTTCATTGAAAGCTTTTTTTACATCTATTGAGATGATGGTAAATTTTTATCACATTTTATCTATTAATGTGCCAAATGCATAAATATATTTTCTATGCTTGAACAATTCATCCATGCTAAGATAAATGTTATTAAGTAACAATGGTGCATTCTATTTGCCTAACAACTCTCTAGCAAAACTGACTGACTCAGAGAAAGAGATAAAGTATTATAATTTCACATCTACACTTACAAATGAGATTAACCCTTGTTTTCTTATTGTATATGCCTTATGTAATTTGGCTGTCAAGTTTATCAAATTTCACTAGTGTTTAAAAAATGAGACAAGTAACTTTCCCTCTTCTGTTTTCTAAAAACATCAAACTCAGAATACTTTTGCGTTAAAAGTTTGCTAAAAATCCCAGATAAAATTCTCTGGGTTTGGTGCCTTTGTGGGAAGAGAGTGAATTGTTAATTCAATTCAATTAATTCAATTAATTCTGTTAATTCAATTAATTCAAGTGAATTAATAACAATTAATTCACTTAATTGTTAATTAAGTATTTTAATGGTTATTGGTCTGTTCAGGTGTGTTTTTGTTGTTTTGTTGAATTGATTTTGGTATATTATATTTTAAATGATCCAACTTATCTAAATGTAGTCATTAAAATGGTAATATTCTCATTGAATTTGAGAGGTTAAAAATGGTATCTATAATTTTAACCACATTTTCCTCATATCTATTTTGCCTTCTTTCACTTGGTCAGTTTTCCAGATGTTTATTAGTGCTTCTTTTTCTTTCATTTAGTTGTCAGCTTTATTGATCATTGTAATTGCTTCCTATTTAATTTTTGCTCTTACCTTTTATTTCTTTCTTTCTCTTTTTATAGGACTCAGACTTTTTCTTTAGATTCTATAGTAAAATCTTGGCTCATTATCTTTAGATCTTCTCATTTTATTATACATACATAAATTCAATTCTGAGTACCACTGAACTACCCTGTTTTACAAATTTTCCTAAAAAATGCTTTGAATGCACACCATAAGTTTCAATTTGTGGTGCACTTAAAAAAAATAATTTCCTTAATTCCTTTTTCAACCAATTACTTATTTAGAAGTTTGTTTTTATTTTCCAAGCATATGGATTTTTTTTCCTATTTTCTTTTTGGTTTCAGTTTCATTGCATTTTGCTCGGCAAATAGGAATTTCTTTTTTCAATTATTTGAAATTCATTGAGAATTTATTTTAGCCTGATACAACATCAGCTTTTGTAAATTTGTCATGTAAATTTGAAACGAGTGAACTTAGTATTTGTTGTGTGATTATATGTGTGTGTAATCTTCATGGATATAATATATATCCTTGTATATATATGAACATATCATAGATATGCCATATATATGTATTCATCAAGCTTATTATTTGGACTACTACATATATTTATAACTGTTCAGTTTTATGAAGCACAATTTAAGTAGATAGTTATATTTTAAAACTCAGATTTATTAAATACCAAAATTGTTTAGTTTGTGAGAAAAATGCATTGAGCCAACACTTTGTAAAAGCATGGTATTACATACTGGGGAGAAAATATCGCACAAGTTCCTGCTGTCACCAAGTTTATAACACAGTTGTCTTCTCAGCAACACAAAGTAACCTCAGGAAAACCAATATTAGCAATAATAATAATGACTAAACTTTGTGGAGCTTTTATAATGTGTCAAGTACTATTCTCATTACTGTTTAAATTCACTAAATCCTCACAATAAAGTGAGAAAGCTGAGCAGAAGTTAGTATGCACACTGCTGGAAAGTGGCAGTGCTTTTGAGTTTCTCCAAACTCAAAGTGAAATATTTGCCTTTTGTTCTCAGCTGCAGATGCTTAACTATAATTCTGAAGATAACAGGGCATTCCGCTGGGTTCCTACCACCACCCTGGTACAATATTTTGATTCCCTGCATATAAATCTTATCATAGTTGTAGTCTTCACTGTAAGTGATTACAACTAAAGAAAGAAACTTTCTCCCCCCCTAAATTTGCACCATTTCCACATGCTTCTCATTGAGATTAAAAGAAATAGTCACAATTGGATTCACTTTTAAGTTTTTTAAAAACTTGATACACGAGTTGACTCAAATTCATAGTTGCTTTCTTAGAAAACCACAGAATTTTATTAACTTATAAATGAGGAATATATATGATCTTCTCTGTTTATATTAGGAAACCAAAGTCTAAGAAGACAGTAAAAGTCCCACAGTTCAGTCTATGAAGGGTCAGCAATGGAATTGTATTTCCATAGGATTTCTAGCTAAGCTCCTTCTTTGATCTTCCATAAAATGCAGATGGAGATCTGATACCTTGGTAATATTGAATCAGCTTCAGTAATGTTTACCAAGTGATATAGTAATATCAGTTCTTCAAAAGAAGTTAAGCTAGCTAAAATCTTGGGCCTTTTTTGTGTGTATTTTTGTTTTTAATGGATGTAATTTGATTCCTTATATAGCAACACAGAGAGTTTCAATTTGAAAAAAATGCAAAAATCCAATGAGGTAGAGTCCTAAATAAAGTCAGTTAAAATTTTATCTGCTTTCTTTCATTTTTAATTGAGGTTTTATTTTGTTTCCATACATTTTCATGGGTTCTACTTTCAAACTGTGTTGTGGAAGTTCTATCCATGTAATGCAAATTCCCTTGGGGCTACCTAAGTGCAAGGTGGAAAGAAGACCTAGCTACTGGAGTTCTGGGCACCCAGCTCTTCTCTTCATCCAGAGCAGTTTTGCTTGTATCTGTGAACATCACTGGACTCAAGGATAAGATTTCATTAAAGAATTGGTTTTACATCCATTGTTTCAAGCCATTTAATCAGCCAGAATGTCTGCTTATCTAACTATAAGCCTTTGTAGTACCAGTTATAAAACAATGAACAACCTGTTATCAAAGGCTGGCCTCTCTGAAAAAAAAAAATTCTCAGATACCACTAAATAATGCAGTGCTATGTTTATTATTGCTTCTGTGCCAACTGAATTAACCTTTCTGGAATCCTATCATACAGGGGTATAGTTGTGTGTGTGTGTGTGACCAAATTCTGTATTTTTATAAGTAGGGAAGTATATATCAGTGAGTATGCTATCTGTAGAAGACCTGGTTTCTTCAAAATCCAAGTTTGTTTTCAAGTAAAATTTAAAAATAATAATACCCAAACACTTAGAGTTACATTACACCCATTGTCCTAGCATAATTATTCATAATGCTCCTTTTCATCTTCAAATGTATCCTAGTTTGGGTGACCAATTAGATCATCACTATATTTATGTAACACTCACTAAGTGTTCTAAGCAATTCACATATATTTACTCATTTAGTCTCCATAACATCTTAATAAGATAAATGCTGTTGTTATCTTGACTTATAGAGAAGGATGTCACAACACAGAGTGGTTAGGAAAATTGTCCAAGGTCAAACAAATAATTAGAATGGAATTTGAATCCAAGCAGTCTGGTTTCATTCATCTATGGCCGTAAACTTATGCTCCATAAGGCTTCATACTTCTTTTCCTTCTCTTCCTTTGTTATACTTTTAAATGATCATGTGGCCATGAGGACAACCCTTGGGTATTCCCCAGACAAAATTTATATATGAATTTAGGTCCCCACATGCTTTGATACTCAGGAATGTTTTGATCTAAACTTTCTAGAATTGGTTGTCTGAATAAGAACTCTCATGGATGGAAGAAGAGAGGGGGGAAAAAGAAGGAAGAATCAAGCACTATCATCGACACCTTTGTAGGAAACCAAGCATTTATTTTTTCTGGGGCCATGGTGTAGAAAATGGGTGGTGGAAATCAGAAGAGTCTGAGGGTGACTGATATTTGTAATTTGGAGATGATTTAACTGCACAACAAAGAGAAAAAAGATTTTCATGTTTGTGTAAAGATTATAATGTTTGAGCTAGAAGATAATTCACTACAAGAAGATATGTTATAAAAGTGATTTTTAAAATAAAGGAGAGAGAGTTTAGCTCCCACTCCAACACTAGAAGCCAAGGCCATATTTCTTAGCTGCTGCCAAGATCCACTGATGTGTCAAGTCTGAGATCTTTAGTCACTTAAACCTGCTGTGGAAAGACAAATTCACATCCAGGGACTTGTGTTAAGAGGGCTTTTCAGTTTCTTTAAACTTAATCCAAGAAAAAATGGCTGCTATTCTGTTTCACTGAAATTCTTATCTTATCCAATGCAGTTCATACTTCTAGACAGCTTTGGAAGTTTTTCCAAGAATATTCAGAAGTCCAAGAATGGCATGGGGTCCTCTGTTTTTCACCAGATTATATGTTTCCTAGTCCCAATATATTACTGTATTTATAATTAATTTCAGTATAATCACAACAATTATATCTTAAACAGTTTAGATATAATTTATTCAGGTGCTTATAACTTTTTAGTTTCATTTTAAACCATTTTATATTTTACATTTTTTTAATAAATGTTTTTTCTGATTTTTTCTTCTTTGGTTCATTACAATTACTAGTAATAATATGCAAGTATACAGAAGCTTTTTGAATTAAAACTTATTTCCAAGTTTTTTATTTCATATTACTCTTTTAACATAATCATGAGGTGTGTTGTGATCACCCCCAAGTTTGGTGATTTGCTAGAAGGGCTCACAGAACTCTACATATAGTCTTATTCATGGTTATGATTTATTACAACAAAATGATACAAAGCAAAATCAGCAAAAGTAAAAGGCAAATGGGGTAAGGTCTAGGGGAAGCCAGGTATGAGTTTCCTGAGTCATCTCCTGGTGTAATCACATGGATAAGCTTAATTCTTCCCAGGTATGAGTTGTGACAACAAATGTGAAGTGTTGTCTACCAGTTAGGCTCAGTACCAGGGTTTTTATCTGGAGCTAGTCATGTAAGCACCCTAATCCTGGCATGCGCACAAATTTCAGACTCCCAGAAGGCAAACAGGTGTTCAGCATAAACCATATTATTTGTACAAGCATTTTTGACCCACAGTGAGCCACTCTTATGAGGGGATAGTAGGAACTTTCCTGAAATCCAGTTTCCCAGATACAAGTCAAGGGCCATCCTATAAGACCTTTCTAATGACAGCACCTGGCTTGCTCTTCTCCTGTACATATTTCATAGTTTGATTTCTCATAGATAAAAATAATTTAAATAAGCCAAATTATTTTCTCATAATCGGAAGTGTCTGGGCCAAATCCCAGTTCCCTATCCAGTACTTTTTTTAGTAGATTATACAGCTGCTCAGAAAAGCATCTGATACCCAAACAAACTAAGGATTTAAATAAAGTGAAGTGACAATAATCAAAGATGTAGTTATAGCTTTTTATCCTTCATATATGAACTGGAATAATAACCCCCAGATTAATGCTGTCCATGATAATTTTCAGCAATGATGGAAACCTATAGTCTGTTCTCTCCAGTGCTGATTACTTGAAATGTAGCTAGTGTGACTGAGAAATTAAGTATTTAATTTTGTTTATTTTTAATTAATTTTATTTTAAATGGCCACATAAGATAACTACATATTGGAAGCCCAGCCCCAGATAATTTGATTTGCTTTATTAAAGCACATAATAGTAAGATCCATAGATTAAAGCCCCTGGACACCACAGTTTCCTTTGAATTTCCTGAGGACCAAACCAATACACCCATATGGTCCCCCAAATATCTTCATTTCTTCTGGTCTTAATCCAAAATTACAAGATTTAACCATAATAAAGACCACTCTAATACCACTAAGTGGATTTCTTTTAAAGAGTCATTTAAGAAATAACCTAGTATATGAAGATTGGTAGTAGTTCATTTGCATAAATAATACTGACTGACAGCCCTTAGGAAAAGGAAGAGCTTGCCATTCTGTAAAAGCAGACATAGACTGGCACAAAATCGGTAAACTCAATGTGTAAATATAATTTCATATATCTTTACAGTTTACTGGCAACTATGCTGGAAAAAGAAGGAGAAAAAAGTAAGAGCAAAAATTTTCCTCAAAAACTGTCTTGTGAAATAGATAACAAATTTTAACTTACTCCAGGGCGCCTGGTTGGCTCAGTCATTAAGAGGCTGCCTTTGGCTCATGTCATGATCCCAGAGGTCTGGATTCCAGGCCCATATTGGGCTCCCTGCTCAGCGGGAAGCCTGCTTCTCCCTCTCTCACTCCCCCTGCTTGTGTTTCCTCTCTGGGTTTGTTTCTCTCTGTCAAATAAATAAAATCTTTAAAAAAAAATTGTTTAACTTACTCCAAATATTATAATATTGGGCAGCCATACCTTCATGATGTATCTCAAAAGTCCAGTAAAAATTATTTTTATATTTGTAAAACAATAAAAAGTGATAGAATCTAAGGTAAGAAAGATAATTTTTGAAATATGTGAAAGATCTATTCTTGTTTTCCATGCCAAGTTAAAAAAAAATCTCAAATTTCAGGTTACAAAGTAAAAATAAATGAATGCCATCTTATTGTTCCATCTACCACTCCTATGTGATATAAATCACTCCCACCTTCCAAGAAAGGTTCCCATTAGAAATGCTTTAGACAGATTTGGTCTCTGGGTCAGTTTCAGAATGTAGAAAAAAAGTAAAAACAAAATTAAAGAATTGGAGGTAGAAGGAAGGGCCCAAGATTATTTACCTGAAGTGAACACCAGAGTGAAAATAATTTTTATAGAAAATAAGTAAATATTGGTAACAGAAAAGAGGACTTTCAGAATTTGTAAGTGAAGTTGGTAGCCTATGGAGAAAATATATATATGAGATGTATCATATTTTTTAAGGGAAAATAAGGTAAAACTATTCAAGGTGTTGTTTACCCTATCAGTACTAAGTTTGCTAATAAATCAGGAAGAGAAGATTAAATTGGGAAAAAGTGTGGCTAAATCTAAATTTTACTACTTATATTCAAAATGCTACAAAACAACATGAGTAATAAGAAAAATGTTTTTCTACTTAATAAATACATAAAATCTTTCAGTAGAGAAAGTGGCATTCAAAACTGGGATGCTATGATTGCAGGGGGAATCAAGCAGATTTTTCCACAGATTTATCACAATAGTACATGGTACTAAAATACAAAGATCCATGGCAAGTATTAGGAAAGTAAATTAAAACCCAATTTCTTTATAACAGAACTATTTTTAATCTTTAAATGTTCATATGCATTGTGAATACTCAAAGACAGATTTGAGCTTCATCATTTTCTAAACTTTTATGGGTAAAGGATCATCCCCCTCCCCTTGTTTGGGGTATATCCAAGTACTAGTGTTCTACAACATCATTTTGGGAAACACTGATTTTACCCAATAGTTCCAAATCATTTTCACTGAAGAAGACTTTTGGCATCCTTTCTCACTTCCTCTACCTGGACACATTATAACAAAAGGAAAGTATAAGGAAGTTGTTTTATCTCTAAATGAGAACTTTCCCTAAATGAGAACATCGCTTAATATTGCCAACATAGTCAAAGACTTCTTTTCGAAATTTAGCTGTAGCAGTGAAATTATAATCCCATTCATAACCTTTAGGAACACTGACAAAGATTTTTGCCACAACAATTTAGGAAATCAAGGAATATGGCAATAATTGTTTATTAAATGACTGCTGATAACATAGGTACACTATATAAAGAGATCCTTGTGGATAAATGAAGTGTGGCACAAAAATAGCTGTTAACCAAATTATTCCTTTTTTCTCCTAGTCATAAAACTAGGGTACATTTCCCAGTCTCCTTCACATTTGAATGTTTTCACCTTACTAATTTCTAACCAATAAAACCTGGGTGATATGATGAATATAACTTCCATGTTTGGCCCATAGACACCTTCTACATGATCATACACCCTCTTTCTCTTTTCCCCAATTCACCAGCAGGAGTCTGCGCCCAAAAGACTTGGAAGCCATGAATTGAAAATAAGTCTCACTCAGCCTGGGTCACTGAATGACTACACAGAGCAGAGACCACCCTCTATTATCACCACCTCTGATTGAACTTTACATGAACAAGAAAGAATGGTATTAAGTCCCAAGATTTTAGAGTTATTTGTTTATAGCATCTAACACTACTTTAAAGATTTTATTTATTTATTTATTTATTTATTTATTTATTTATTTATTTATTTAATTTTAGAGATAGAGAGAGTGGGAATCGGGGGAGGAACAGAGAGGGAGGAAGAAAGAAGGGGAAAGAATCCCAAACAGACTCTGTACTGAGTACAGAGCACAATGTGGGACTCAATCTCACAACCCTGAGATCATGACCTGAGCCAACACTGAGAGTTGGAGACTTAACCAACTGAAGCACCCAGGCATCCTAATATTTAATACTATTTTAACCACCAAAGGAGGACATAGAGTTTTTTGCAACCAAACAGTGGCCTTGCTATATTTGGTTAAATTTCTTTTAAAGGTTGTAACACTATTTTGGTTTCTTTTTCATGATGTTCCATATCTTATGTGTTTATTTTCTATATTTGGAGAAACAATGAGAATAAATACATAATGCAGGTAGAATCAGAAAGTCTACCTTTTAATCTCAGCTACTTACTAGTCATTGATTTTTAGTGTGTCACTTTCACTTAACTATCTCTGGATTATCTTTAACTCCAATTACCTTTTCTAAAACACACTGAGCATTATCATCAGTACCATTCACTCACTCCCCTAATGCATCTCTTTTGCCTTAACTACCTGGGCTTTTCTCTTCTTATTTTCCCTTTCTCTAGTACAACTTTTCAGTTCTGAAATTATGGCAACATAACTCCACTATGTATTATGTTTTCTCGCTTTAACTTACTTTTTTGAATCACTAGGTGATATGAAACCCTTCTATGGTGTTCCAGCTTTTGCTTTGTCTGGCTCCATGTCTGGCTCAGCCATTCCCAGTACAGGTCCCCTCAACTGAGATGTGACCATGTTCCTAGAACTCACTTAGAAAGCAATTTCAGGATATGACACCAGAACTCAAGTCCAGGTCTTTTGTTACCAAGAGAGACAATATCCTGTGCCATAAAAAAAACTACAACAATTTTAAAGAATTAAATAGTACAGAATGTCTTTTTTGATTATAATAGAATCAAACTAGAAATCAATAATTGAAGATGAAAAGGAAAATCTCCAACATGTGAAAATTAATCAAGACTTCCAAATAATCCATAGGTCAAAGAGAAAATGTCAAGGGAAAGATTATTAAATGCATAGCACTGAATAAAAAGGAAAATTTAACATAAAATTATGTGGGATATAGTTAAAGCAGCAGCACCAAGAAAGATTTTATAATACTAAATGGAAACATTAGAAAAAAATTAACCATTGCAAGTCAATAATCTAAGTTCCTAACACACACACACACATACACACACATACACACATACACACACACAACCTAGAAAAGTAAGAGCAAAATAAAGCTGAAACAAACAGAAAAATGAAAATATTAAAGAGCTGAAATCAATGAAGTTGAAAATAAGTAAACAATAGAAATAATCAATGAAAAAGTTATTTTCATAAAATCAAGAAAATTGATAAACCTCTAGAAAGACTGACAAAATAGAGAGGATTCAAATCACCTATATAAAAAATGAAATAGGACATGCAATTCCATTTAAAAAAAGTGAATAATCTAACTGGAAAAAGGGCAAAAGATATGAACCAATATTTCAGCAAAGAGACATAAAAATGATACATAAGTATAGAAAAAGACATTCAACATCATTGGACATTAAAAAAATTCAAAGAAAAACCAAAATATAATATTACTACACACTATTAGAATGGCTAAAGTAAAAAAAAAAAAAAGTAACACATGCTGGCAAGGATGCAGACAAATGGATCATGCATTGTTCGTGAAAAAGTTAGAGAATTTCTTATAAAATGAAATATGCAATTACCATATGACATAGAAATTTCACTTTTGAGCATTTATCCTGGAGAAATAAAACCTGATTTTATATAGAACACATAAACATGTTTTATTTATAGCAGTTTTATTCATAATAGTCAAAAACTAGGAAAAAAGCACTTTAAGATCATTCTACAGGTGAATGTTTAAACAAACTGTGGTGTTGTGTACCACACATGCCATGTAATACATAGACCATTACCTGGCATGTGTGGTACACAACACCACAGTTTGTGTAACACTACTCAGCAATAAAAAGGGAAAGCTATTCATATTGACAACAATTTGGATAAATCTTTAGAGTTTATACTGATTGAAAAACAATAAATCTCCCAAATTATATCCTATATGATTCCAAATACACACACACACATACACACACACACACACACACACAAGGTTAGAATTAATAAACAAATTCAGCAAAGGTGCAGGATATAAAATAACATATAAGAATTGGTTGGATTTTTATGCAATCAACTTTCCAAAAAAATTAAGAAAACAATTTCATTTACAATAGCATCAAAAGTAATAAAATAATAAATCTAGCCAAAGAGATGAAAGAATTGCACACTAAAAGCTATAAAACATTGCTGAAAGAAATTAAAGAAAACACAAATAAATGGAAAGAATCTTGTGTTCATGGAATGGAAGGCTTAATATTAAGATGTCATACTACCCAAAGCTATCTATAGATTCAACAAAATTTCTATCAGAATTCCAGAAATATTTTTGTAGAAATGGAAAAATATAAGGGAAAAATCTTCATGATAATAAATTTTGCAATTATGTCTTGCATATAGCACCAAAAGCACAGGCAACAAAAACAGAAATAGACAAATGGGATGACATCAAATTTTAAAACTTTTTTACATCAAAGGACACTATCAACAGAGTGACAAGGCAACCTATGAAATAGGAGAAAATACTTACAAATTATGTATCTGATACAAAGTTGATATCAAGAATATATAAAGAATGCCTACAACTCAACAATAAAAAAATTGAATAACCTAATTTAATAATGGGCAAAGAGGAATGCAGAGGAAAAGACAACAAAGTAAGAAAATCTTGATGCAACTCCTCCAAGGCAATAATCACATTTACGCAACTAACTCTGAAAATTACCTGAAGACTGGCAGAACAGATCTTCCACAGCTGTAGAGAGAAAAGGCCACATTAGAAAGGGTAGAAAAGGTAGAAACAGTTGCAAACAAAACCCCCATGTGACCATGAATAGGAGGAACATCATGAGCATGGAGGAGGAAGGGGATCAGACCCAGCAGTGGGCACTGAGGGTCCTGAGGGTCCACACTGGGAAAATTATACCCCATAAGATCTGGCAATCAAAAATCAGTGGTGCTTAATTTTGAGGAAGAGTCACAGAGCAAAACAAAACTGAGTCTCTGCCCTTAAAGAGTCTACAAGTTAAATAGCTCAGCCTGAGGAATAGCACAAAAGCACTTTGAAAAGCAGTTGGGATATACATGAAAGAGATTTATTGACTAGTCTTAGAACATGTGTCCAAGGGATAGAGACCTACAGGAAATTTCTCTGGGAACAGAAGTCCTACTGGGTGCTGTTTTTCTTGTCCTCTCTCAGCCTACATAGCTGGAGATGTGGGAGCCAGTCCAAGCACTCTCCATCTACATTGCTAGCACCATAAGCCTCATCATGGCCTTCCCCTGAATACCCACCTCATTCAACCTATCCAATTCTGCAGGCATCCGTCAGAGTGGCTCCCACCAGCAAATCCAACAGGCACCCCAGCCAAGACTGTTGTCACTCCAAATTGACTCATGCCCCGGAGAATAAAGAAGATAACCACGCACAACAATGCAACCACAGTTCCTGCAATCAGACGTCTTAACTGACTGTGCAGGGAGCAAGTCCTGCCCTTCAGTGCACTTCCAATTATGGCAGAGGCTAACTGAAGACCACTAAACTAAGTTCTGCCCTGCCCTCTAATAAGCCCATCGTGGTAGCAGGCAGGCCTCTGAACAATGCAGGGAGCAAACTCTGCCCAATGTGCCCACAGCAAAAGAAGTGGGTCATGCAACCAGGCAATCATGAGCAGCCACAACAAGGGGGTACACACAGTGCATGCAGGGGAATTCCTGGAGTGCTTAGGTCTGATGACAAGAGTGGACCGTATTATAGGGCAGAAGATGTAGTTGACCTGTCTAATATATAAAAACAAATAGAGTTAGGCAAAAGGGATGAATACCTCCCAAATGAAACAAATAAAAATCACAAAGAACTAAATGAAACAGAGATAAGCCATATACCTGATAAAGAGTTCAAAGTAATGGTTACAAATGTATGGAGGATAAATAACATGCTATTAAACAATCAGTGGGCCAACTAAGAGATCAAAGAGAAATAAAATAATATATTCAGACAAATGAAAATGGAAGTATAATGGTCCAAAACCTGGGGATGCAACTAAGGCAGTTCTAAGAAGGAAATTTATAGTGATACAGGCCTACCTCAAGAAATCAGAAAAACCTCAAATAAGCAACCTAACCTTATAACTAAAGGAACTAGAAAAAGAAAAACAAAGACCAAAGTTAGTAAAAGATGGAAATAATACAGATTAGAGCAGAAATAAATGAAAGTGAGACTAAAAGTGGAAAGAAAATGTCAATGAAACCAAAAAGTGGTTCTTCGAAAAGATCAACAAAACTAATAAGCCAGACATAGTAAGAAAAAAGAGAAGGAATTCAAATAAATAAAATCATAAATGAAGAAATACATTCAATGCCACAGCAAAACAAAGAATTATAAAATAATACTATAAAAAGTTTCATGCCCATAAATTGAGCAGTCTAGAAGAAATAAAGTCCTAGAAACAAACAGTGTTCTAAAATTGACTCCAGAAAAAATAAAAACTTCAAAAAGATGGATAACTTGTAACCAAATTGAAATGGTAATAAAAACACTCCCAATCCCAGCAAACAAAAGTCCAGGACCTGATGGCATCACTAATGAATTCTATCAAATACTTAAAGAATAGTTAATAGCTATTATTCTCAAACTATACCAAAAAACTGAAGAGCAAGGAATGCTTCTAATTTAATTGTATAAGACCAGCATTACCCTGGTGTAACAATAGACAAAGAAACTGCAATAAAAGAAAATTATAGGGGGATCTCAGTGGCTCAGTCAGTTAAGCATCTAGCTCTTGATCTCCACTCAGGTCATGGGATCAAGCCCTGCATTAGGCTCCACACTCAGTGGGAAGTTGTTTAAGATTCTCTCCCTGTCTCCCTCTGCCCCTCCTCACTTCTCTTTCTCTCTCTCTCTTTTTCTCTCAAATAAATAAATAAATCTTTAAAAAGGAAGGGGCCACTTGGTGGCTCAGTCAGTCAAGCATCGACTTCGGCTTGGGTCATGATCCCAGGGTCCTGAGATTGAGCCCTGCCTTCAGCTCCCTGCTTAGTGAGGAGTTTGCTGATCTCCCTTTCCCTTTGCCCCATTCTATTGCTCATGCTCTCTGTCTCACACTCTCTCTGTCTCAAATAAATAAGTAAAAATCTTTAAAAAAATAAAGAAAAGAAAAGAAAAAAGAAAGAAAATCATAGGCCAATATCCCTGATGAACATAGATGTAAAAATACTCAACTAAGTATTAGCAAACCAAATTCAACAATGTATTAAAAGGACCATTCACGATGAACAAATGGAATTTATTCTAGGGGTGTAAAGTGATTCAATATTCATAAATCAATCAATGTGATACATCATATTAACAAGAGGAAGAATAAAAACCATTTGACCATCTCAAGAGATGAAGAAAAGTCATTTGGCAAAGTACAACATCCATTCATGACAAAAACTCTCAATAAAGTGGGTGTACTGTGAAAATATCTCAATATAATAAAGGTCATAAATGAAAAACGAATCAGTAACATTGTACTCAATGGCAAAAAACTGAAAGCTTTCTCTAAATCAGATCAAGACAAGTGGGTCTACATTCACCACCTTTTATTCAATGTAGTACTGGAAGTCTGAGCTGCAGCAATCAGACAAGAGAAAAAAAAGGCATCTAAAGTGATAATGAAGAAGTAAAACTGTTACTATTTGCAGATGGCATAGTATTATATTGAAAATCCTAAGAACTCTACCAAAAAATTATTGGAATAAATGAATTCAGTATAATTGAAGTTTACAAAGTTAGTATACGGAAATCCTTTGCATTTCTATATACTAATAATAAAGTAGAAGAAAGAAAAAAATAAGAAAACAATTTCATTTACAGTTGTACCAAAAAGAATAAAATACCTAGGAATAAATTTAAGCAAGGAGGTGAAAAACTTATACTCTGAAAACTATAAGATATTGATGAAAGAAATTAAAGATGACACAAACCAGTGGAAAGATATTCCATGATCATGGGTTAGAGAAATTAATATTGTTAAAGTGGCCATTCTACCAAAACCAATTTACAGTTTCAATGCAATCCCTCTCAAAATACTAACACAATTTTTTGCAGAACTAAAACAATAATAATAAATTTCATGTGGAATCACAAAAGACCTTGAATAGCCAAAGCAATCTTGAGAAAGAACAAAGTGGGAGGTATCACAATTCCAGATTTCAAGATATACTACAAACCTGTATTTATCAAAACAGTACAGTCCTGGAAAAGAAACAGGCATGTAGATCAATGGAACAGGATAGATAGCCCAGAAATAAACCCATGCTTATTTGGTCAATTAATCTATGACAAAGGAGACAAAAATATATAATGGGGGAAAACAGTCTTTTCAATAAATAGTGTTGGAAAAACTGGAGAGCTACATGCAAAAGAATAAAACTGGACCACTTTCTTACATCACACACAAAAATAAACTCAAAATGGGTTAAAGACCTAAATGTGAGACCTGAAATCATAAAACTCCTTAAAAAAATACATAAGCAATAATCTCATGGACATTGACCTTAGCAATATTTTTCTACATATGTCTCCTGAGAAAAGAGAAACAAAAGGAAAAATAAAATCTTGAGACTACAAAATAAAAAGCTTTTGCACAAAAAAGGAAACCATCAATAAAGAGAAGTGACAACCTACTGAATGGGAGAAGATACCTGCAAATGATATCTCCAATAAGGGGTTAATATCCAATATATATAAAAAACTTACAAACTCAACACCAAATATATATATATATATATATATATATATATATATATATATATATGTTTTAAAAATGGGCAGAGGACCTCAATAAACATTTTCCAAAGAAGGCATGCAGATGGCCAACAGGAAAATGCAAATCAAAACCACAATGAGATATCACCTAACACCAATCAGAATAGCTAGTATCAAAAAGACAAGAAATACGTGTTGGGGAATCCCCAATTACTGATAGTGAGAATGTAGATTGGTGCAACTACTACAGCAAACAATATAAAGTTTCCTCAAAAAATTAAAATAAGAATTACCATATGATCCAGTAATTCTACTGTATCTATGCAAAGAAAATAAAAACATGGGTGCCTAGGTGGTTCAGTCATTAAGCGTCTGCTTTTGGCTCAGATCATGATCCTGGAGTGTTGAGATGGAGCCTCGCATCAGGCTCCCTGCTCGGCAGAAAGACTGCTTCTCCCTTTCTCACTCCCCCAGCTTGTGTTCCCTCTCCTGCTGTGTCTCTCTGTCAAATAAATAAACAAAATCTTAAAAAAAAAGAAAAGAAAAACACTAATTCGAAAAGATACATGTAGCTTTATATACATTGCAGCATTATTTACAAGATTCAGGATATGGAAGCAACCCAAGTGTCCACTGAGACAGATATATAAATATAGGCAATGAAATATTACTCAACCATTTAAGAGAATGAAATCTTGCCATTTACAACAACATGAATGGACCTAGAGATAAGCTAATAGAAATAACTAAGACAAATACTATATGATTACACTTATATGTGAGATCTAAAAAACAAAACAGATGAACAAACAAAAACAAACTCTTACATATAGAGAACAAACTGGTGGTTACGAGAAGTAAAGTGAGTGGAGGGGATGGGTGAAATAAGTGAAGGGGATTAATAGGTACAAACCTCCAGTTATAAAATAATTAAGCCATGGAGATAAAAAGGACAGCATTGCGGAATACAGTCAATACTATTGTAATTACTTTGGTGACAGATAGTAATGACACTCGTGGTGAGCACTGAGAAATGTATAGAATTGTCAAATCACTGTGTTGTATACCTGAGACTGACATAACATTGTATTTCAACTATTCTTCAATAATAAATAAATAAATAAAATGTTTCAACAGGCAAAGAATTGGCTATTTCTCCAAAAATGACATACGAATGGCCAATAAGCATATGAAAAGATGCTCAACATCACCAATCATCAGAGCAATGAAAACTACAGTGAGATATCACCTCATACCAACAGAGAGTGATCGCTACCAAAAAAGCAAAAAAAATAAATAAATAACTGTTAGGATGAGAAGTTGGGACACCTGTATACTATTGATGGGATTGTAAAATTGTGCAACTGCTATGGAAAACAGTATGGAGTTTCCTCAAAAACTAAAAATAGATTACCATATGGTCTAACAATCCCTCATCTGGTATATATCCAAAAGAATTAAAAGCAGAATCTCAAAGAGATATTTGCACATCTGTATTCATAACCACACTATTCATAATTACCTAGAGGAGGAAGCAACCCAAATGTCTACTGAGGAGTGAATTAATCAAACAAAATATGGTACATACATATAGTGGAACATTATTCAGCCTTTTAAAAAATTAAGGAAATCCTGTCACATGCTACAACATGGATATATCTTGAGGATATTGTGCTAAGTGAAATAAGTCAATTACAAAAAGACAGATATCTATGATTCCACTTACATGAGGTATCCAAAGTAGTCAAATTCATAGAAACAGAAAGCATGATTGTTACAGGGAGTAAGGAGAGGGGGAAAGGGGGAGTTGTTGTTTACTGGATATGTAGTTTTAATCCTGCAAGATGAAAAAGTTCTGGAGATCTGTTTTACACAATGTGAATATATTTAATACAACTGAACTGTACACTTAGAAATAGTTAAGATGGTAAACTTTATATTACATATTTTCTGTCACAAATAAAATAAAACAGTCCCAGGCAAACTGGAACAATTTGGTCACCCTTGTACCATTACATTCAGCAATAGGATGGTTCTATTGAAGTTTCGTACTGGGAATGATGAACCATCCTGCTTTTTTAGGTTCAGAGGCTATTGCTAGTCTTGCAGACTTGAACATTTTTCTTCATTCTCCAGGACAGCTTGACAAAGATCAAGATGAGGAATTAAGAGTCCATTGATGTGTCAAACTTATGTTGTTGGGTTTTTTTTTAATATTTTATTTATTTATTTGACAGAGAGAAACACAGCTAGAGAGGGCATACAAGCAGGGGGAGCAAAAGAGGGAGAAGCAGGCTTCCCGCCAGCACGGAGCCCCATGCAAAGCTCGATCCCAGGACTCCAAGATTGTGACCTGAGCCAGAGGCAGTCACCCAACCAACTGAGCCACCCAGATGCCCCTCAAAACTTATGTTTTAAGAGTTAAAGAGAATTCTCCTCAGGGAGTGTTGAACCATTGCCCAACTTAAAGGTGAATCCCAGGGCAAAATTATGAGAACCAACCACCCCATCCTATTTTGAGGTTCTCACTCTGCAGCAACTCTTGGATTAAGTTCTCTGCCTTACCTGCCTGAAAAATATTTGCTTTAAGATTTAGATGAGGATTTATTTTTTGTAATTTTTCTTTAGCCCCTTTTTCCAAACAGAGAGCTAGGTAGGCACTCCATCTCTGTTCTCTACAATTTTGGATATGGTAGCTTTGTTGTTTAAAAAAGAGAGAGAGAGATCTTCCACTGGCCCAATAACTTTTTACAGAGAAAGATTCTTTCTTGTTCATATTTGTAGTACTCATTCAAAAAATGATTGTCAAATGAATGACTTTGTGAATTCAAGAAGCAATTTGGAACCAAAGAATCAAAGATGAATGAAGTGTCCTTCATAAAAGTTTCTCCAGGTGCCTGGGTAGATCAGTGGGTTAAAGCCTCTGCCTTTGGCTCAGGTCATGATCTCCGGGTCCTGGGATCAAGGCCCACATCAGGCTCTCTGCTCAGCTGGGAGCCCGCTTCAGTCCTCTCTCTCTGCCTGCCTCTCTGCCTACTTGTGATCTCTCTCTCTATCTAATAAAGAAAGAAATTCTTAAAAAAAAAAAAGTTTCTCCACAGCTACCTTTACATAAAATAACTTGTTTTAAAATCCTCTCTTGTAGCTTCCATCACAAATAAAATTGGTTTTTGTGGCTCTCAAGGCAAATTTTCCAAGATGCATCCCATAGAGCAGTACATGGCTGGACACTGCCAAGTGAACAAATCGGGACTCCCCATCCCTCCCAACTACATCCTCTGACAAAAACTGTAACGTTTAACTTCTCTTTTGTCTATATTTTCCTTCCACATATTTTTAAATAATTGGACCATAGTATGAACTAACCAGTTCCCAAATCTCCTCTTCTTAAAAAAATAAAAAGTATGGTTTTAATTAGAAAGAACAAAGGAAAAAGAAAAAAATTTTCTCATTCTTTCAAAAGTTAAAAATTACTTGAGAATTCCATATAATCTAATTCTATACACAGAAAAATTATTCCTTCAGGGTTTGCATTCTGTACCCTCCAAATCAGGTTAGGATTAATGCCTAGTGTTTTGTTTTGTTTTGTTTTGTTTTTGTTAATCCTATGGAACCATTTCTTTAAAAAAATGAAATGATATTAGAACCCTAGTAGCAAGATCCCAGGCAGAGAATTTTGAAATTTCATGCTCTTAATAATGAAACAGAATTGTAAAGAAACTTAAACCTGAAGTTTTATTTATTTAAATACATACAAAGGACAATTTTTTCCCTTCTGCAAAACCTCAAAAAATGTACCAAGGTTTTTGCTAGAAATGTAACTAAAGGAATATGTCAAGTTCAGTGGAGTCAGAGAAATCTGATTACAAACCCCAGACCTACCCACCAAACCACAGATCTGCACATCCCAAATCTACCACTTATTACCTATGACCACAGACAATTCATTTAACCTGCTTGAGAGTCTATTTTTCATAAATAAAATATATTTGATAATATAGGCTTCATAGTAGTCTTATGAAAACTACGTTATATATAAAGCATGTAACAGAGTGCCTTGCATATTGGTGCATATTACATGCTTTTTTCTCTCTTGAAGTATTAAATTTAAATTAAAATTTTATGAAAACTTATGTGGTGGGAATAAAATTTCCCAGTAAGAAAACAATGGCTAGACATAAAACCCGGGCAACAGTTGACACCTTTATTACCTACATTATTATTATCATGTAATTAGAAGAACTCTATTACCTGTGATTTTTCTTTTCTTATCTTGACATGAATTGGCTGAAATAGTGCCATGGAGCCAATGCTAACTTTTTTTTATTACTACTATTTAAAGATAACTGATAGAATATTTTCATTTACTTATCAAGAGGAAAGAACCAACTGACTTTTCAAAGTGATTGCCATGCTTCCAATCCATATTTCAAAGCCTGTACTATTTGAATTTGCATTTTATTCATTTTATTTTATAGTAGAAGAAAAGCTATGATAAAATCAGTAAAAATTTTCCTTTTGAACCCAAAATTGTTGTCCTTTGTCTTCTTATAGCAAAAGTTTATTAACTTTTCAGGGCCTTGAATATAGTGTATATTATCAATACTGACCTCAAAAATAGTCTGATTCAGTGTCCTCTGTAAGATCATCTCACAATGATAAATCAGGAAAGAGAATGTGTGTGTTTATGTGCGTGTATGTGTGTATATACAGTAACAGAGAAATTTTATGGTTTCCTTGACCTTATTTTGGCAACCTGAGAAGAAAACTTCTGGGATTTGAAGATGTTGTTCCAGAGAATTTATGTGTGCTAAAGCTGATACTTGGGCTTCTGAGCCATTCCCTCTGGCAGTTAAATAAGTTCTAAAAATCTTGGCTCTATCATGCAAGATAGCTTTAAAAATTGTAAAATAAAAAGAAATGCCAATTCAACTAAATAAGAAAATATTTACTATATTTAAAAAAGCTAGGAAAATTTTTTGAAATTAAACTGAAAAACATCAGATTGTGTTTTGTTTTGTTTTTTTTTTAAGGATTTTATTTATATGACAGAGAGAAACACAGCCAGAGAGGGAACACAAGCAGCGGGAGTAAGAGAGGGAGAAGCAGGCTTCCTGTCGAGCAGGCAGTCCAATGCGGGGCTGGATCCCAGAACTCCAGGATCATGACCCGAGCTGAAAGCAGAGCCACCCAGGCACCCCCAGATTATTTGTTTTTTACAAATAATTCTATATCTTCATTCTGTCAGGAAAGTTATATAGTTCCCTTTAGGATAAATGGAAGTATGGCTACTTAGTATCTAATATCTAAAAATGTTTTATTTAAAATTTGACTGTCAGAGCTGATCAGTTCTGTATTTGTTTTCTACCACTAATATTGCCTCTCCTTCCATGCTTTTGTAGTTATAGCAAGAATAAAATATATACAAGACTAGGATTCTAATACATCTGGAAACTCATTATGAATATGCTTTTGTATGTGCTTAACAGGTCTGAATCCTAAGACAGTAAAAGGCATAACAGGAACACACACACACACACACACACACACACACACACACACACACACCTTCTAAATATATTTAGAGCTCCTTTATCACTCTCCCATCTTCACTGCAACTTCCTTCTAACTCTGCCTTCAGTCCAAACCACAGGGTAGTCATGGATTTAAACCCAAGTTAGACCTTATCTTAAAACCAGAAATGGCCATACTGATTCTAATATGGCCAGTATGACTAGCTGACCTAGTTATGTATGCTCCCATGAAATACTGGTGTTTCACTAGTTAACTGGATCTAAATGGTCCAAAAGCAATGATTTTTTTTCAGCTCACAATGGGAAAAACACTTATAACAAATAGAATTGTCTCAATATTTAGTTTTCCCCAGGTATTTTTTTATACACAGGGATTCCTATTTATCTACTGTGATATCTTCACTATAATGATCTCTTTAGCAATTCCTAGAACAAACTGTACTTTAATCCGATATTCCTCTGTCCTTGCACACACTAATTCCTTTGCCTGTAATAACCCTTCCTCCCTCCTTATCTTCCCACCTTCCTTGCTCTAGTAAAATCCTTCCCATCTTTCAAGTGACAAAATAGGTGATACTTAAATCTTGGCGTCCCTTTCTCACTGTGCCTTTGATCATGCCAAACTTGATTTAGATACTTATCTCAGGTGTTCTAATTGGACCAGGTGCATACATGCACTGTAGCATGATCCCTCTGTAATGGTGCTACTTGCTTACTATTGTTTTCGATAGGTGACAAACTCCAGGGCAAATACTGAAGGCATGGTCTTCATGCTGTTCTCAAGAACTAGCATTCATTCAGTAGTGTGACATACTTGTCTTAAGAGATCTTTACGGACTGACATGAAAGAGTGCTAACAGATGATAAAACACCTGAAGAAATTGCAGACGAATCTTAAAAAGTTGAAAAGAATTATTATGCTAGTTCAGTAGTATTTCCTCCATAGATGCTCGTGATTGTGATTTTTATATTGTATACAACTTTGCATAATTATTTTTCCCATGGTTTTCTTGGGAAAAAGTGCTCCAAATTTAACTTAAAATACAACTGCCTGGAATTTAACCACATAAACATGTTTTGAAAATCACTACCCCCAACCATTTCTTATTTTTCTTCTATCATCAACTCTGCTCTGCGCACACCTCTTTTGACTCTAGCTACTTCTGTACTCCCTTAATATATAATTGACAGAAACAATGAGACATTTTTAACCTTAGTTAAGACTTACTCCTATTCTCAGCCTCAATTGCCAAGTTTTTAGAAAGAACAAGCTTCTGGAATAAAACTAAGTACTGGAGTAATATGAGATTATCATCATAGTAATATGAGTAATATGTTGAGTGATATGCCACCCTATCTTCTCTACTCTTCCAGGAAAAACACTTCAAAAAACTCTCTACGTGTTGAGGATCCATGTGGAAATACACCTTAAATAAAGGACAGCAGTATGTGTTACTGCTGTTTGTTCCTTTAGGGAAGAATATGCTTAAAATTCAGTTTTCCTATGTGAGCCTGGAGAATCCTCTTAAGTCATTGAGAAAAAAAAAGGCTTTTATTAAAGTGCCTCTTTAAACTGAAATTACAGTGGCTACCAATATCACCCATTTAACACATGCAAGAACTATGACCTGGGCCACAGAGGGCCATCAAGATATCTGAGAAAGTCAAGCTAAATCACTTCTGGAATGAGAATGGGGTCAACAGTGGGAGTGATGGTGGTGGGAGTGGTTGTGATGATAGTGGTAGTTAAAGTCTCATAGTGGCAGTGGAGCTGGTAGCAGTGGTAACAGTGCTTGTTGGTGGTGGCAGTGGTAATATTTTAGTGGTAGTTATTGTGGTGATGTGGTGGTAATGAAAATAGTGATGGTGCCAGTGGTGGTCATAGATAGAGTAGAAGTACTCTGTTTGGTATTTTAGAGACTCAGGGAAAGACCAACAGAGGTGGCTTTTGTTTGTTTTGTTTTCTTTTGCTTTGGCAAGTTCTTAAAATTTTGTGGATGTTCAGTGGAGCCAGTTGTCCTCCATTCAATCCAAGTATTCCTGGAAGAAGTAACTCTACAGCTCTGGGGTGACACAGTGACTTAAATGGCCCCACTACCCTCAGGTCATGCTTTCCAAGGTGGCCCTGGGGACAGTCTCAATCCACTAAGTCCTGCACTAGTCCAGGACCATCTTTGGGTTGAATTTGCACTTTTTTTTTTCTTTTTTCCTTCTTGTTTTTTTTTTCTTTTAGACTCTACATATAAATGAAGTCACATTTGTCTTTTTCTGTTTGACTTATTTCTAAGAGGGTTGACTTCTTTCCATTAAAATTCAACATTCATTCATAATTTACTAATTTTTTTCCCAAGATTTTTTTTAAAGTTAAAGTTAGTTAACATATAGTATAGTATGAGCTTTGGGAGTAGAATTTAGTGATTCATCACTTACATGTAACACCCACTGCTCATCACAAGTGTCCTCCTTAATGCCTATCACCCATTTAGTCCATCTACCCTCCCACCTCCCCTCCAGGAACCCTCAGTTTGTTCTCTATAGTTAAGAGTGTCTTATGGTTTGCCTCTTTGAGGGGTGATCTTTGAACAAGCCCCTGACAAAACTTCTCCACAAATATGCAAGAGAAACTGAACATTCAGTTAATACTAAGAAAAAGTCTTCCATTTATACTGAGGAGATATGGTACCCAATATACTAAGAAAAAGTCTTCCATTTATACTGAGGAGATATGGTACCCAAAATATGGTGCTCAGATCTGTTAAAATAATTTCTTATTGAATGCTGTCTGCCATGTGCCCCTCACTCCCAGTCCTCAGACTATACACATCACACTTTCATTCACCCATCTAATTATTTATGTAGAAAACTCAAACCAAAATTCATTCCCTCTGAGAAACCTCCCCTGACACCCAAACCACCGTAGTTCTCAGGGATTTCCATTCACCAAGCATTTATCACAGTTTTAAATTATTTACTTCTCTATCTCTTCAGTAAATAAAAAAGATCCTTGAGGACAGGCAAAAATTATGTTTTTTTGTCTCTGTATTCCCAACATCTAGCACAGAGTGAAATAAATGTTGAATACTTGTATGAAAGAAAGAATGTATTTCTTATTAAGATGGTGGGTTTCTTTGAAGGAATGCATCATGTCTTTTTCATCTTAGCTTTTTCTGTCCATCTCCCAATACTTTCTATATAGCAAGTTCTTTGTAACAGTGGGAGAAAAATTCAAAAAACAGCTTTAACATTCATTCATTCATTCATTTAATTTACAGAACAATACTAAAATAGGTAGATATTAACACCCTGAGATCCTTTCCATTTCTAAGATTTAATGGTGTTGTGATGGTAGTGAAGTATAATTATATGTGGAGGAATATGGGCCTCCAAAAATGCCTTCCTTCAGTCACACATTATTTCAGGAGCAGAGCCAGACTGAGCTCAAGCCTTTTCGCTCCCTTTCTAGTCCTCCCTTCACAAAATCATGTTAACTTATACCTCATTTCTTTCTCTCCTGATGGGTCTTTTTTATATGTAGTATTTAGTACTTACAAGAGAACAATCCTCCTCTAGTAAGACATAACATTATCTCCGTATAACACATCTCCATTTTTAGGACTCACTTTCTCGCCAGTTAAAGCAGAGGCAGTCACCTAAGAAAATAACCCCTGCAAAGATAGAGAAAAACAATGATTTGGTCCAGATGGCAATGTTTGGCAGTTGCCAAAAGATTCACCTGACCAGAACTCTAGGTCGTATCAATTCCATCGCACCTTTGCCTGGAGATAGGCTGAAAACAAAAACATCGTCAATTCCCAGTTTTATTCTAGTTTCTTTGATGTAGATTCTCACCCGTTAGGGACCCGGTTCTAGGACCAGAGATCAAAAAAACACTGGTATTTATTATCCTTTGCTTGTTCCCTCTGACACTGCTTGCTCAAAGAAAAGGAGGTGGAAGATTTCCAACTTGGGTTCAGCTCTCCTGAGAAGCTTGTGGTTTCATGAGTCTGCAAACAGTACAGTCACTCCCAAGACTGCTTTGTCCAATAGTGTGCATAGAATCCCCTGCTCCCAAAGCAGAGCTCTAAAAGCCATTCCTTCCGTGAGAGCCAGTTCAACAGCCAACCTTGATAAACACAATTTTAATAAGTGCTAGAAAATCAGGAAATTGCAGGCCCTTGGCTCTTGTCATTTTTATAATACTGAGTTCCCTACAGAGAGCAAAGGAAGATCCAGTAATGTGTCATCCTTTCCATCAGAGTCCTGCAAAAAGTCCATGTTGAAGACACATTTTCCATCAGGTACTACTGTATATCAAATGTATCCACCTCTTGGAGAAAAAGGCAAAATTAATTTGGAAACAAAGAGAAGAGTCTGTAGCAACACTGGCAGAGGATAAGGTTTATAAGCCGGCCCAAGGGTACTCCAAATCTACCATAAGGGAAACATCTGACAAAGAAAAATGTGTGCTGGCAACTTGTTTGATTGTAATTTCAATGAAAAATTGAAACCATACTTCCATGGGATTAAGCTTCCCTCATTCAGCAGAAGGAGGTTCTCGTTAACAAATATGGACCATGTTCACATCCCCTGCGCTTCTCCTTTCACGCTGCTTGCTTGTAAGTATACATTGTGAGCTGGAGATGAAAGAAACCTCCTCAGTGTGGCCAGAGGTGGTAGAATTGGTTTTTAGTGTGTTGAGGACTAAACCGGCTGCATTGGTGACAAAAAGTAGACTTTTGCCTTGCAGATTCAATTTTATTTAGAAGAATAAGTAAACCTGAAGCAGTTCCTTCCAGAGAGATAATAAGACTCTCTTGATATGCATTAAAGGCCCACAGTTTACCGGTTGTTCTGTAATGATGCTGAATGGAGGAAAGACACTTTAATTTATCTTTCCCATCGGTATATATCTCTATTTTTGTCATACACAGGAGAGCGGTATAAGAAAACTGGTCATGCTCTTGGTTTACAAAAAAAACAAATGTTTGGTAAGGAAAAGCAACTTAGAACCCAAAGGGTCCTTCACAGCATGTGTTTGCAAAGAAAGCCAGAACTGTTTACAGCATGTAAATATCCCACAGAGTCAGTCAAAATAGTGAAAATTAATGTGCTTAAAGATTAATGAGCTCAAGACTAGTATATGGTGAATACAGCTGACAGCTTAGCAAATACAAGGGCTGGAAGAAAAAATTATTTTGTCTATATTTTCCTTTATTTATTTTTACCAGCACTGCTGCCTGTCCTGCATTACGGTCCCCACTGCCTCTTTTACAGCACTCTGACCATCCACAGAAACACACAGATTATTGACCTCCGGTGAGTAAGTGTTTCATAGAAAAATCAAACCTTGGGATAGAAAAAGGATTCTCTACTCCAGTGAAATTATTTCACTATATAAATTATTGAATTATTTGGGACTGCTTGTAAGAGAACCACACATCTGGTGGGAGGAAGGAAAATGCATCTGAAGGTAATCCTTATGAAAGGGCCTCAGCCAAAGAATCTTCTATACATATGTGATGAGATACACTTTCCCTAGGTAGCGCTAATTATGTAGGAAAATGTCCTACATTTCTCTGCCATGTCTACATTTTATATAGGTTTTCCAATGTCTGATGTTTCTCTGCCATGTCTACATTTTATATAGGTTTTCCAACGTCTTTTAAACATTGACTCCTTTATCTGGCATATGACTGATATTCAGATAGTAAAGTAAAATAAAATACCCTTTTATAGAAACTCTGTTTTTATGCAATTCAAGAAAAAGAACACAAAAATCAGAAGTCAAAGTCTTTTCAATACAAAATCAATAAGACTTGCTATAACCAAAGAAAAAGCAGCTAGAGTTTTAGATATTACATTAAGACTAATTGCAGCATGGGTGCCTGGGTGGCTCAGTGGTTTAAGCCTCTGCCTTCGGCTCAGGTCATGATCTCAGGATCCAGCAATCGAAGCCTGCATTGGGCTCCCTGCTCTCTCTATGCCTGCCTCTCTGCCTACTTGTGATCTCTGTGTCAAATAAATAAATAAAATCTTAAAAAAAAAAAAAAGAAAAAAGACTAACTCCAGCTCTACCAATGTCAATCTAAGCCTGATTTAAATCTTCTTCATTTCTTCCATTTCTTTAATGAGTAACCTAATGAATTAAAATTATCATACTATTTCCAGGGTGCCTGGGTGGCTCAGTGGGTTAAGCCTCACGTCATGACCTCAGGGTCCTGGGATCGAGGCCCACATTGGGCTCTCTGCTCAGCAGGGAGCCTGCTTCCTCTTCTCTCTCTGCCTGCCTCTCTGCCTACTTGTGATCTCTCTCTGCCAAATAAATAAAATCTTTTTTTAAATTAATTAAATAGTTAATTAATTAAATTATCATATTATTTCCAGAAATTAAATGATTATGAGTGTGAGCAATAGGAGGAATCACTCCAGTAATTCCAACAGCTTTCCACCCTCAGAACACCTTGTCTGGCCATAGTAGAAACAAGAAATAACGTATCACATACTTCTGAATATATAAAGGCAAAAGTCACATAGGGCACTAAAGATCCTGTACATCCCTCACTATATCACCTTATTTTGTGTACAGGCTATTTTAAAAAGGATGAGCTATTCTTTCACATTTTTCTCTGTCCCAGAAGGCAGAGGACAGGCCTTGATAGGAAGCAATTTATATTTAAGAATGGCCTAAGGGAGAATCTCTTTTCTCTGTGAATAACCATTACGGCTATTCTAGACCAGGCAAATAGATGAATGAAAATTCTGTTTCCATGGACAATTAAAACTGAGATGTTTTCCAATGAACCTTGGGTAATTGAAACTGAAATGTCTTCCCAATGCACCAAAAGGCAAACTAAAACCAGAAAGACACAGAATATGTGGTCACAAAAATGTGGGCCCTGGATCTACAGCATCAGCATCATCAGGGAACCAGCTCCAAATGCAAACTCTTGGGTCTTTTCCAAACCTACTGAATTAGATATTCTAGAGGTGGAGCCAAGCAACCTGTGTTATCAAACTCTCTAGATGATTCTGAAAATTGTTAATATTTGGGAATCACTGCTGTAGACTAAGGACAAGTACAGCAAAGGATTACCTAGGGAACAAAAATGCCTGCCAGATGGTGAAGATTTGAGAAAATGATGGTAGCAAAAGGATGGAAGAGTATAGATGACAGTTGTAGTAGACTGACTAATAAATTAATATTTTATGACCCTAATCCTTAAATACATATCCAACTTGACCTATAAAATAATGCTCTTATTGCATTCAGTAATTTTTAAACTTCTACTTTAATATCGAGTAAAGTCTAAAGTTTTGAAGTTTAGGGGAAACATGACATTTTACTTATTTGGGAACCTTACCTAAATAAATACCAAACATCGGAAATAATATAAAGATCAACTAACCTAAAAATCAGCTTTGGGAAGATTCAACAAAAACTTCTTTTTAACATTCCAATTAAGAGATTTCTTAACCAATAATATTTCTCCACAGGTCAATAGATCTACATTAGAACAAAGAATTGTAGTTCACTAGATTTGTTAAGCAATGAGATGGCTAACACAAAAAAGGTGTATACGTTTTGTTCTTGTTGTTGTTTTAGATCTTAAATTGATTCTTCTGGGATGGTTTACAAGCAACCCAATTAAATGGCAAAGAGATATATTACTTTCAAGTTTATCTTCTGATGTTAGTCTATAAGTTCACAAATACAATTTTCACAAAAAATATATATTTCACAGTCCTATATAATTTTGATAAGTAGGTCTTTTCCTTCTCATGTGAACCCAAAGAGCATTAGATGGTTCCTGAGGGATCAAGCATTCAGCAGACAACATGCTAGAAAATATATTTTTAAATAGTTTTACTGTCCTGAAGTGCTTGAATTTGATTTGTCTTACCCTGTTTCTTCCTAGCTGTATGTCTTCAGACCAGACCCTTAATCTTTCTGAGATAATTTCTTACCTTTCATATACAGGTAATCATACCTTTCTCTAAAGGTTATGAGCTTACATGGTATAATGCCTGGTAAAGCCTTGGTAACGTTTAGTGTGTGTGTTCTATGGTGAAAAGGTATGGCTTTTAAAAATCTAGAACATTCATATGCCTTAAAAGGTGTTTTTTAGATCACTTAACATAAGAATCTTTGAAGTATACATTGTCAAAATATAAACTACCCCATGGGAATCTTTAATTTTTTTAATCAGTAAATTAAATTTTCACTATTAAATATAATGGCTAATTTAGTTTCTTCTGAACAACTTTAAAAAACTTTTTTTTGCTTATTAAGTTTATTGGATTGAAATTGTTTTTCATCAAGACCAGGCAAAAATGACCCTGGCAAGCAGTATTTTGGCTTGTGCTAATACAGGGAGCAATTGTAAAGGGGAATCCTTGGCCTTTTATGCTCACTTAGCAATTTATAGCCCAAAATAGAGATGCTCAAAGAGCTGTTTTGAAATATCACTGTCCTTCCAATACGTCAAAACGCCAGGATGATGTAGCTTTTGGGAAACGAAGACATTTGGGGAGCTATAAACAAAACAGCAGCCTAAATGCTCAGGTGACCTGGAACCACAGACAGATCATCACATCAGATTTCCTAAAAAAGAGGAAAGGTCTTACAACACAAACAGCTGAGAAATGAGTTGATCTGATGAACTTTCGCATGATTCATGCTCAGAATACAATGAAATACAAGGGGACCTGAGAGATTCATTGAGATCATGTTAAACCTTTACCACTCTTTAGTCCCCAGAGAATCTAGTTATCTCAAAAATGTGCATATAAATCTGGTTCATTCAACCTTTCAATTCTATTTCAACTTCTAGGAGGAACACTGCCCGGCCCGCTTTGCTAGTGGCAATATTTAATGAATGTTCTATTTAAGAGTAATGTACTGGGAGAGGGTAATTCTCCTCAAATAACCTACCATTTCTATGAAATCTGGCTTTGTAGTCTGTGCTGTTGAACCTTACATGGAAGAAGAATTTTTTACATTGGGAGAAAATCCAAAACAAAGAGACTTGGGAAATAGGACTTGCTTCACTCTGCAGGGACAACAGAGGAGCTTCGCATTTGCTGAGAGTATATTTTCTTAAGTAGTTACATATGGTTTGCATCTGTTTATCTCTTGAGCACCCTATATCTTCAACATTTCACTTTTTAGTAAATTTTCTATTACTTTTAATTATTTAATTAAAAAAAAAAAACAAAAGACCTTTCCTAAATGGCACCTATTGAGTTGGGAGCCCTGTATCCTTTACTAAAGTAAATCATTCTGTGGCTGTTTCATAATGGAATCCTCCTGAGAAGAGCACTAGTAATTTGACCCCACTCCTTTCATTCAATAAATATTGATTGCACATATATTAGGCTAAATGCTGGACACTTTTGTTTTAGTTCTCCCTCTAATTTTCACTGTCTCTTAATCATTCACTCTGCATTGATATTCTTTTGACTATTAATTGAAAATTTTTAAAAAGACCATATATTCCTTTTGAAAATATTATTATTTGTCATGTACCCTAAGTTAAAATAGCACAGGATGAAGAGTAGGAAGCTTGGATTCTGCCACTAAATTATTGCATAATCTTAGACAAGTCCCTTAACCTTTGTGGTGCCGGGTATCCTCAGCAGTTGGACCAGAAAACTGTTACAGTTATTCTGGTGCTGGAACTTGTGGCTTTTTCATAGAACAGTGCACTGTTATGATATAATCTCAAATCTCTGTCTCCAATGGCAATTGTGCTCTTGACAATTCCCATACAATATTTTGATTTCAGCATCCATTGACTGAAAGGAGGCACGGATCACTTGGGGTGAACACCATAGCCATGGACTAAGAAATTATTTTTATTGTAAACTATGACAACTACTTCCTCCATGTTCAATGTCAACTCAATTTCTCACCTGAAGGTTAACTGTTCTGTGGTCTAACTGTCAGCTGCACACAGTCTGATTAAACCTCTGATGGCTGGCTCTGGCTGTCAGCTGAGAAGCCAGTTAGAAAATATTTGGATCCTGGACTTTGACTTTGGGGCTTTTGGATCCAGAGGGAGGTATCAAATATTATGTGGATCAGGCACTAAAGACCTTCACGGAATAGTCATGTTTCCACTGTAATTGTGATGCTATAAACTGGATAGTAGCTGCCTCGGTGCTGTGCCTCAACCTAGAAGTCTAGAATGGTCCAAATGGCCCCCAAGGAGCAAACCTTTGAGGCCTTCCTGAACACAGAGCTCACAGCTGTCCCACCCCCAATCAGACTGCTTGCAGTTGCTTAGAGCCACCTTTCCTGACATAGACTTAAGTCAGCTGTTCTTGGATTTGCAGAGCCAGAGGGAAATAGAGGAGGGGACAGAAAAGTGAGACAGAGGGAAACAGGGGTTTTTATGTCCTGTGTCCTCAAGGGGTTATCATTTGGATAAGTTTGAGAGATCTTTCAGGACATTGTACAGACTCACCATGAAAGAAATGATCCTCAATATGCTCACCAATAATGTCTGCAGCATTACAGAAATCAGGTATGTTACTTGGTCAAGTCCCTGGAGAGTAACTGATCACCTTCCACCTTTACCAACTCCCTCTCAGGCCCCACACCCCAAAGCCCTTTCCTGTCCCTCAGCCTCCTTCTCCCCAAATTTTCCTCTCTCATCTCCCTCCTAACTCATGGCATGTCTACATGTCCCTCTCTGTGGCTCCACTTGTGTACCTAAGTGTGTCCCTTACTGTCTGCCTTTCTATCTCTTTCTGACTTTCTTTCTGCCATTCTTGGTCTATGCTGTGTGTTTCTCTTTCTGTTTCTCTTTCTATTTCTTCCTTCTCTCCCCTCTTCCCCGTGTCATCCCTGATTGAATTGAAAAAAAAAAATTACTGTTTCTAAAATCACATCAATCACTGATAGAATTTTGCTTTTAAAAGTTATAGTGTCAGATTAGGAAGAGCAAGATGGCTGAGGAGTAGGAGACCTAGATATCATTAGGTCCCAGGGGTTCAGCTAGATAGTTATCAAACCAGTTGGAGCACCTACAGACTCAACAGGAGATTGAAAAAAAGAAGAGTGGCAATTCTAGAAACAGAAAAGTGACCACTTTCTGGAAGATAGGATGCTGGGAAGTGAATCGGAGGCAACATTTGGAAAGACAGACTGCGGGCAGAGAGGCCAGCTCCAAGCCAGCAGTAGAGCAGCAGAGCACAAAATTGGAACCCTTAGAAGTCTGTTCCACTGAGGAACATCACCCCAGAGGCTAAGCAAGTGGTGGAACCCCCACTGGGACAGTGTGGTCTCAGGACCCTCAGGATCACAGAAGGACTTGTGGTGCCTGAGCATGGCAGAGCTCCCAAGTATCAGAGCGGAGAGGCCAGGTGCAGGGACAGAGCTGAGGAGTGGGCTCTCATCTCCATTTACCTTAAAACATGATCCAAGGTGCAGGAAGGCCACTAATTTTCAAGCAGGATCATACAAGTGGCAGATCCGGGTAGACTCCCACTTTCCTCCACTGTGTGGGGTGGCATGGGAGCGTACTGCAGGAATCTGCTAGGTTTGGAGACTCCAAACAGGGCCAAGTGCCAAAGATAGAAATGCTTGGTCACAGGCCAGGTGAGCATGGAGGGCAGCCAGAGACCAGAGAGGCAGGTGATTGACTGTTTTTCTCTGAAGGCGCTCTAAGAATTGGGACCCCAGGCTCTCACCTCCTCTGGGATGGAAACTGGGAGACCGCCATCTTCATTTCTATCATCCAAAGCTGTACAGAAAGTTTCTAGGGAGCAAAAGCTCCTGAGAGCAAACGTGAGCACATTGCTTAGCAGCCCCTGGCAAAGGCCGAGCAGTTCAGCCTCAGGCAAAGACATTCAAGAATCAATACAACAACCCCTCTCCCAGAAGATCTGCAATAACATCCAGCCAAGACCAAGTTCTCTGATCAATGAGAACTATGGAATGTCAGGGGAATTCACCACTTAGAATTCATGGCTTTTTTCCCAAGATTCTTAAGTCTTTCAAAGTTAATTTTTTTTATTTTATTTTTTCTTATTCTATTTTTAAAATTTTTTTCTCTTTCCTATTTTAACTTTTTTAAACTATTTTATTTATCAATGTCTTTTAAAATCTTTTTTAATTTCATTGTTTTAGTCATATTCTATCCCTTCATTGTATTTAAGCTTATTTGTTGTATACATATAGGTTTTCCTTTCTTTAAAACTTTTGGATACAGTTTCTTCTAATAGATAAAAATATACCTTAAATCTATTGCATGGCTTTTTTCTAGTCTCCAGACTCATCATGTTCTTTCCTTTTTTTTTTTCTTTTTTCAACCAACTTCTTCTCTTATCAATTCCTTTTTTAGAATCTTTTTAAGTTTTCATCTTTACAGTCATATTCCATCCCTTCATTGTGTATACCTTTATTTTTGTACATATATAAGTTTTCTTTCTTTAAAAATTTGGGAGGCAGTTTCTTCTAACATACCAAAATACACCCAAAATCAAGCATGTGGCTCCGTTCTATTCCCACTCTAATCTATATATACAGAGAGACACATAGATATTGATAGAAATGTAGGTGTGTTTTTTTTTAATTTCTTCTCCCCCAGGTTTTGGGTCTCTTCTAATTTGGTTAGTGTTTATTTTGGGGCATCATCACTACCCTTTAGTATTTTGTTCTCTCATTCATCTATTCTTATCTGGATAAAATGACAAGGTAGAAAAACTCACCTCAAAAAAAAAAAAAAAAAAGACCAAGAGGCAGTGCAGATGGTGAGGGAGCTAATCAATAGGGATATTAGTAATATGTGAGAACTAGAGTTCAGAATGACAATTATCAAAATACTAGCTGGGCTCAAGAAAAACATGAAAGATGTTAGAGAATTCCTTTCTGGGGAAATAAAATCCCTTTCTGGAGAAATAAAAGAATGAAAATCTAATCAAGTTGAAATAAAAAAAAGCTATTAGTGAGGTGCAATCAATAATGGAACCTCTTACAACTAGGATAAATGAGGCAGAAGAGATAATTAGTGATGTAGAAGACTAAATGATGGAAAATAAAGAAGCTGAGAAAAAGAGAGACAAACAACTACTGGACCACAAGGGGAGAATTCAAGAGACAAGTGATACAATAAGATGAAACAATATTAGAATAATTGGGATCCCAGAAGAAGAAGAAAAAGAGAGGGGGGGCAGAAGGTATTTTGGAGCAAATTATAGCAAAGCATTTCCCTAATTTGGCGAAGGGAACAAGCATAAAAATCCAGGAAGAGAACTCCCATCAAAATCAATAAAAATAGGTCCATAACCCATCATCTAATAGTAAAACTTACATGTCTCAGTGACAAAGAGAAAATCCTGAAAGCAGCTCAGGAGAAGAGGTCTGTAACATACAATGTTAGAAATACTAGATTGGCAGAAGACCTATCCGTAGAGACCTGGCAGGCCAGAAAGGACTGGCATGATATATTCAGAGCACTAAATAAGAAAAATATGCAGCCAAGAATACTATATTCATCTAGTCTGTCATTGAAAATAGAAGGAAAAAATAATCTTCCAGAACAAACAGAGACTAAAAGAATTTTCAAACACCAAACTAGCCCCATAGGAAATATTAAAAGGGATCCTCTAAGCAAAGAGAGGACTTAAAAGTAACAGACCAGAAAAAAATAAAATAAATTTAAAGTAAAATAAATAAATAAATAAAAATTTAAAAGATTAAAATAAAATAACTGCTAAAAAAGAAGAAACAGAAAATATGCAGTAACAGTCACACCTTATAGGAAATACAAGGGCACTAAATTCATATCTTTCAATAGTTACCCTGAATGTAAATTGGCTAAATGCCCCAATCAAAAGACACAGGGTATCAGAATGGATAAAAAAAAATAAGACCCATCAATATACCATCTGCAAGAAATTCATTTTAGATCCAAAGATAACACCTGATTTAAACTGAGGGGGAAGAAAACCATTTACCATGCTAATGGACATCAAAAGAAAGCTGGAGCGGCAATCCTTAAATCAGAAAAATTAGACTTTAAGCCAAAAACTATAGTAAGCGATGAAAAAGGACACTATATCATACTTAAAGTGTCTGTTAAACAAGAATATCTAACACTTGTAAATATCTATGCCCCTGACATGGGAGCAGCCAATGATATAAACCAGTTAATAACTAAATCAAAGAAATACATCAAGAATAATACAATAATAGTAGGGGACTTTAACACCCCCCTCACTGAAATGGAGAGATCATCTAAGCAAAAAATCAACAAGTAAATAAAGGCTTTAAATGACACACTGGACCAGATGGACATCCCAGATATATTCAGAACATTCCATCCCAAAGCAATAGAATACACATTCTTCTCTAGTGCACCTGGAACATTCTACAGAATAGATCACATCCTGGGTCACAAATCAGGTCAAAATCAGTACCAAAATATTGGGATCATTCCCTGCATATTTTTAGACCACGATGCTTTGAAACTAGAACTTAACCACTAGAGGAAAGTTGGAAAGAACTCAAATAAATGGAGGCTAAAGAGTATCCTACTAAATGGGTGGGTCAATGAATGGGTCAACCAGGAAATTAAAGAAGAATTTAAAAAATTCATGGAAACAGGGGTGCCTGGGTGGCTCAGTGGTTTAAAGCCTCTGCCTTCAGCTCAGGTCCTAATCTCAGGGTCCTGGGATCGAGGTCTGCATCAGGCTCTCTGCTCAGCAGGGAGCCTGCTTCTCCCTCCTTCTCTCTCTCTGCCTGCATCTCTGCCTACTTGTGATCTCTCTCTCTGTCAAAAAAAAAAAAATCATGGAAACAATGAAAATGAAAACACAACTGTTAAATATCTTTGGGACACAGCAGAGGCAGTCCTAAGGGGAATGTGTATATAATGCAAACGTTTCTCAAGAAACAAGAAAGGTCTCAAGTACAAAACTGAACCCTACACCTAAAGGAGATGGAGAACGAACAGCAAAGAAAGCTTAACCCAACAGGAGAAGAAAAATACTAAAGATCAGAGCAGAAATTGATGAAATAGAAACCAAAAGAACAGTGAAACAAATCAATAAAACTAGGAGCTGGTCCTTTGAAAAAATTAACAAGATTGATAACTCCTGGCCAGACTTATCAAAAAGAAAAGAAAAAGGACCTAAATTAGTAAAATTATGAATGAAAGAGGAGAAATCACAACCAACACCAAAAAAATAGAATCCAAATGGATGAAAGACTTAAATATGAGACAGGAATCCATCAAAATCCTTGAGGAGAACACAGACAGCAACCTCTTCCACCTCAGCCACAGTAACTTCTTCCTAGAAACATAGCCAAAGGCAAGGGAAGCAAGAAAAAAATTAATTATTGGGACTTCATCAAGATTAAAAGCTTTTGCACAGCAAAAGAAACAGTCAACAAAACCAACAGAATGGGATAAGATATTTGCAAATGACATATCAGATAAAGGGCTATTATCCAAAATCTATAAAAAACTTACAGACTCAACACCCAAAGAACAAATAATCCAATCAAGAAATGGGCAGAAGACATGAACAGACAATTCTCAAAGAAGACACCCAAATGGTCAACAGACACATGAAAAATTGCTCAACATCCCTCAGCATCAGGAATATACAAATCAAAACCACAATGAGATATCACTTTATATCAGTCAGAATGGCTAAAATTAACAAGTCAGGAAAAGACAGATTTGGCGAGGATGCAGGGAAAGGGGAACACTTCCACACTGTTGGTGGGAATATAAACTGCTGCAGCCATTCTGGAAAACAGTATGGATATTCCTCAAAAAGTTGAAAATAGAGCTACCCTATGACCCAGCAATAGCACTACTGAGTATTTACCCTAAAGATACAAATGTAGTGATCCAAAGGGGCATGTGCACCTGAATGTTTATAGCAACAATGTCCACAGTAGCCAAACTATGGAAAGAACCTAGATGTCCATCAACAGATGAATGGATGAAGAAGAAGCATATATATGTATATATATACACACACATACATACACAATGGAATACTAGGCAGCCATCACAAAGAATGAACTTCTGCCATTTTCAACAATGTAGATGGAACTGAAGGGTATTATGCTGAGCAAAATAAGTCAGTCAGAGAAAGACAATTATCATATGATCTCTCTGATATGAGGAATTTGAGATGCAGGGTGGTGGTTCATGGGGAATTGGAAACAAGATGGGACTGGGGAGGGAACAAACCATAAGAGACTCGTAATATAGGAAATAAACTGAGGGTTGCTGGGGGTGGGGTGGAGGGACAGGGTGGCTGGGTTATGGAAAAAATAAAAATTAGTTTAAAAAAGTATCAAAAAAGTTGCAGTGTCAATTCAAATATATTTTGAAAAGGAAAATAGATCTAGTTCTTTCTTCAAAGTGTCTCCCATAAAAGAAGGGATCAGGAAAGATTTGGAAATTTTCTTCTCAAGCTTGAGAATGTGTAGTTTTGAAGGCTCATATTATGGCCACCAAGTATCCCAAATTAGGCCTCTGCCTCTGGGAAACCATAGAGGTGACACTCAGGCTTGGGAGTGATGGTATGTGGCATCGCTATGGCTCACTCATCTCCCAGGGTCCTCATTGTCTCCAGGGGCTCGTGCTCATCTCTGCTGTGGAACCCCTCCACTGGGTGTTTCTACTAAGGTACAGAATAGATTTGTGGAAATTGCACAAGCTTCAGAATTAAAGACCTGGATTCATAATACTTGCTCCACCTATATGTGGCTTCAAAAGTCATTGCTTAATTTGTCCTCTTTTCTATTCTTTATATATGAAATGGAGACAACACTAATCTTCTTTATGAGATTTTTTTTTAGATTTTATTTATTTAACAGAGAGCAACATGGTGAAAGAGGGAACACAAGCTAGGAGAATGGGAGAGGGAGAAGCAGGCTTCCAACAGAGCAAATTCCTCCTCATGGTACAGTAATTGCAGGTCCAGTAACAATATAGATAAGTTTATTCATTTGACCATTTGGAAACTGGTTAATTACCTTGGGCAAGGCACTGTGATAAGGACTGGGGAGAAAGATTTGAAATAAATCCAGATATGATCTCTACTCCCAGGAATTTGCAGTCAAATAGAAAGATAGAAGGTAAATAAAGAAACAAAAATTGTGCCAGTAAATATATAACTATAAATTATGTATAAGTACAATAAATGAAAAGAAATAGATTCTAAGAATAAAAATAACTGAAGGGACCTTATTTAAAAATTGGGAGAGGAGTGAGATGACTTAGGAAGATTTCTTTGATTGACAGCTGTGCTGTAACCTAAGGGAAGGGTACTAGTTAACCAGGCTAGGAAACTTTCCAGAAGAGAAAAATAGCATGCTTCAGGGTTCTAAGGTCAGAAGAAGCTTGAGACATCTAAACAGCTGAGATTCTGGAATACATTTTTCTCCCTGTCATGAATTATTCAAATTCTCTGTGAAAACTGCTAACTACAAATGGCTGTATTCTACCATCTTACAAATTAATAAAGTTTTATTGATTGCTACTTTTTTGGAAAAATATATAATCAAGGCAAATATATTGATGAATGTGATAAGGATCATGAATAATAAACCCCAAATAAGGGAAGTTAGAGGCTATAAAATAGTCTAGTTAGAAGAGATGCTAAACTTCTTAATTTTACAGTTGAAAATAAAAGAATTAAATGATTTACATGAACATTCCTCCTCAAATTATCTGTAAGTCTAAAACAAGAATTAAAGTCTCTTGACTCTTAGTTATCATCTTGTTCTTATTTTAGATGCATCCCCAAATATGTCAGTAGAATGATAAAATGCTACAATGTTTTTCTACAAAATATCACACTTCTAAAATCATAGACACAAATATATATGTATTACTGGTCTGATCCACTGTGGAATTTTTTAATTTTTTTATTCAAGGACTAATAAATAAATACATTAACCAACCAGAGATCCCCTTCAAATATTGAGGTTGAAATGGCCAGATTAATAAAAATTGAATTTGACTTTTTCATAGACAAATAATATAGAGAAAAACTATTTTAATAAATTTCTTATATATTCTATATGTGTTTCATTTAGACTTTCAGATCTATTCTTCAGCCTTCTTAAATTTGTTATACACTGCCTTAATGGGAGTACAGGAATATGGGGGAGCTAGTGGCAGCAGATTAAACTATAGGCACTGTATGAACAGGTTACCCTCTGGCATTTGGTTGGGTTTGACAGACAAGGTAGCACTGAAAGGAGAAGAAACAGAAGAGAACAAGATATTTATTAGCTCAGGCTGCATCCTTGCAGGGTGTTTATGGAATAGCTGTATCCCTTGACCAAAGTCTCCTATCAGGCTTCTAACTCCACAAACTGTTCTCTCTCTCTTTTTTGTGCTCTCTCTCTCTCTCTCTCTCTCTCTCTCTCTCTCTCTCTTCAAATAAACAGTTCCCCCATCAGGTCTATAGGTGATAGTAGCAGAGCTCTATTTATTTACTAATTGCAGATTACCTCACAATCCTTTTGATCTCCTTATAGTCTTCCCACACCTTTGTAAATAGTTTTATTTTTAAGTCTCCTCAAATATCCTAATTTAAATGCCTATCTGTTACCTATGTATCTTCAATATGTCATCACCAATAGTGAACATGAAGGAGTTATGGTCCATCATTAATCAATCTCCCTTTAGCTGGTCACACTTCCATGAACATCACAAACTACAAAATTTCCAACTTCAATTTTATCTTTCAACCCCTAGAGACACCACAATGAAATGAGGCTTCACCATTACCTTCTTTATTTCCATGCATTACCCATTTCCTGAATGGGCCTCGGTCTTTGATTAATGCTTTGAAGCTTCCCTAATAAGTATTTACTTTGGAAACATTTGAGAACAAATTGCTTCCCTTTGGACTCTATTGTAGGTTGAATTATGTCCCTCAAAAGATGCTGAAGTCCTAACCCCCAGTACCTGTAAATGTGATCTTATTTGGAAATAATCTTGCAGATATAATCCAGTTAAGATGAGGTAATTTTCAATTAAAGAAGGGCCTAACCCAATATGACTGGTGTCCTCATAAGAAGAGGAGGAGAGAAAGATAAACAGCTACAGGGAAAATACCATATGACAACAGAAGCAGAGAATGGAATCAGGCATTTACAAGCCAAGGAGCACCAGGCCAGCAACATCAGAAGCTAAGGAATTGCATGGAACAGCATCTCCCTTAGAATCTTCAGATAGAGTATGACCCTGACAACATCTTAATTTTTGAGTTTTAGCTTCCTTAACTGAGAGGGAATAAATTTCTGTTTTAAGTTATTCCATTTTGAGGCACATTACTCTAGTAGATCTAAGAAACTAATATAGACCCTTTCCTCTTTTTTCCCCCTATTGCATGTTTCCCCATTCTTTCTACCTTTTTATTCCCATGCCCCACCCCCTCATTCCCTCAGTCCCTACCATGAGTGGTCATTTCAGGACTCTCTAGTCCCTTCTGCATGAACTTAGAGCACTTAGATCTCACATGCGGACAGCTATAAAGTAATCAGACCATTCACATGACCAGATGGGCCTTTTCATATGTTTCCAATTCTAGAGAAAAATGTGTAGAAGTGGATATAATAGAAAATTTTTTAAAAGGCAATGTGCTAATTTTGTTACACTTGCCTCTAGCATACTGGTTCTCATAAAGGGGTCATTTTTGTCTTATCTTACACCCCCTGCCTCAACAATGTTGGAGACATTTTTATTGTCTGTATGTCACAATTTTAGGAGGCTGCTACTGTTATCTAGAAATCAGGGATGCTGCTAGACATCTACATGGCACAGACCAGCCCTCTGCAACAAGGGTTATCTGGCCCAAAATGTCAAAAGTGCCAAAGATGAGAAACCCCGTTCTAGGTCATGCCCTAAATATGTTTACTTCCATCCTTCTATTGAAAGGGAGAAACGTATTTGAATGAGCTTCAATGAGAAATAATCCACTAATCAGCATGAAAATATTTGTTCCATGTTTTTCTAGTTCAGAGTGATGAAGTTCTTTAAGAATCACTCTCAGTATTTGAGAAAAAGTAAAATTGTGTTTTCCTTCCAGCCAGTGGTATATTGTCCCCCTCATGCAAAATTCCATTTTCATGTCAATCCACATTTAGACTCTTTAATCTGGAACTAAACTCACAAACTTTTGGCATGAAGCAATTTCTTTTTTGCCCTGTTCTTTTATGATATCTGCTTGCCTTTAGAGCTTACAGCTTAGACATGTGTTTCAGTTCTTGTATCCTGTCTCCTCTTTTTCCTGTCTCTTCTCTCTACCTCTTTTCATTACTGATTTTATTTACTAAACTTTGCACACTTGTAGACTTTTGAAAAGATTAATCTGCTAAAATTCTAAAACATTTAGAGGAAACCATAACTAACATAAAACATGTAGGTATTTTCTCTATAGCCACTACACAGGCTGAAACTGAGTCAAAGTGAGTCTACTTTTATTAAACCTCAATAATTTGGGTTAATACCTTCCTCTTCTCAATCAGTATTTTAAGACCATCTCACCATGCTGTCATTCTCATCTGTCAAGTGAGAAATGCATGTTACAAAAGATGTTATTTCTCCAGAGATTACTTGATATATTTGAATTTCCCTTTTTGTCCCTTTGTAACCATTTTAGCTTGATCTTCTTGAAAAATTAAAGATAGGGGGAGAAGAAGATGGCGGAAGGCCAGGTGACTGCATTTCAGGGAGTTCCCTGAAGTGCACTCAATTCCAGCAAAAAAAACCACTACAGGACCACTGTGAGCACCCAAGAAATCAGCCTGAAATGTGATATTTTGCGCTTCTGGAGACAAAGACCATCCACAAAAAGGTAGAAACAAGTGAGAGGGACTGGAGGCTTGCCCCCAGAGACAGGGGAGTGGGGGAGGAAGCCCGCAGAGCTGAACCATTGAAAGCAAATACCCCAACACGAAAGAGCTCTGTGAGTGAGGAATAACAGATTCCGTAACCAGATTACGGTCTGAATCGGGGTGAGACAGAAACGGGAGCACAGCAGAGCCCGAGGCAAGGCAAGGAGACTTTTCTTTCGCCGCCCCTGCCGCCACCAGAGCGGGGAGACGGGGACCTGCAGGGACAGAGAGTGCCCTGTGAGGTGCAAAATCAGTTTTTCCTCCACGGCAGCAGGGAGACAGGAATCTGGGGGAAAGGAAGTGCCCCCCAGCTCCAGGGAACTAGAGGGGCTGGGGTGCAGAGTCTATCCCCCCACTGCTTAAGCCAGAGAAGCAGGGCTTTGCGGCGCGGGGGATCTCAGCAAGAGCCCCGGGCATGGATTCTATTTTTCCACCGCTGCCTTTCTCTCCCGCTTCTCTCCACCCTGTGGGCCGGGCGCGGACCCCCCAGGGAAGGCGATTTTACAGACTTGTGTGGGACTGGAGAGACCTCGGGTCCAAGGCAGAGACAAGGTTGCGCAATCCAAAAGGAGTTGTGGTTTTGAGGTGCGGGAGTGAAGCAACAAGCGGGGGCCATGGGCAGAGATCAATCCAGCCTCTGCGCGTGCCAGTCTGTGACAGGCTGCCAAACGGAAGGTGGGAAAGAGCCCCTCTCTGTAAAGGCTCTCTCTGGGAAGGAGGTCTGGGCGCAGACATCTTGCTCCGACCTGACTTCCTCAGCAGCTGAAAAAGGACCTAAAAGAACAACGCTCTGCCACCAGAGACTTGTAACCTGATAAACTGGTTACCATGGAGACCAGCCTCTAGCAAGGGGGCGGTGAGACACAGCC